>JALLAX010000029.1:0-21045 GCA_036939555.1 Discostella stelligeroides
CATTAGTGATAGATTATGGAAGATAGTCAATATTGGGTGATAAGAATAGCAGAAATGAGGAAATAATCATCAAATATTATGAGGAAGATGATGCCACTGCCACGCAAGTACACCTTGATTGACACTAAAGAGAGGATTTTAAGGGTGTAAAAGGGAAAATAACAACAATAATCGAAGTAGGTACTGTTGATTTAATTATTTAACGATTTGAGCATAGTAATTGATGCACTATCTCTCTTTATTTGTAGTAGTAGGGAGCGGCATTTTTGTCAAGTTAACTAAGATTAAGGCAATGATGAAGGCTGTACAGTTGGGAGCAAATACAGTAGGAGTTTCCCGCCATCAACCGATCGTCTCTGGCCACCTCTATGTTTCCCCCTTTTTACTTCCCCCCTAAAACCCTTCGATACACTTTTTTAGACTAAACCTCGAAGATAATACCATATTATTATGAAACACTTCTTATTGAATTTAATGACAACCTATAAATCAAGTAACAAATAATATGACCGACCGGATTGGCCCGTCATTACACCAGCCTACGCCTATCCAATTTGGAATTCTCGCTCTGTCGGCTGATATCATCACTTTTTTTCCACTTGTTCATTATCATGTAAAAGGTGGAGGAGTTATCGTTGGAAGACGGCAGGGTGTCCTCTTCTCCAATATCACCTTCATTCCTTGAATCGACACGGGTGTTGTGTTTTTCACAATTGACTTTCCACGAAGGAGGAGACAATCTGTGACGTACAGACTTGGAATTGTCACTGTCAGCATCAACTGGGTTGACAACATCTGATGTGGTGTCTTTGAGCCTGTTCACCGTCTCTGTTGTATCTTGGACACGTGCAGTTTGTCCTGCGTTTTCATCGGCAGTTGATAGCTTGCTTCTCCTTGCTTCTCTTCTCAATTTTCTGGCATCGTGTCGTTCATCGGATGGAGAACTATCCATCACTTCTCTCTGTTCATCATTCTCGGCCTTGGCGTTTTGTAATGGCAGAATACTTCCTCGTCTATGTTGCTGGTACTCCTTATAAGATTTGTAGCGCCTACGTGTCGTGCTTCGGTGTCGAGGCGAAAACGCCCTGTGTGTATTATTGGTTACTGATGTCTGACTCATGGATATAAAGCCTGGCACCATAGACACATTTGCTTGATAAGTAGTAGCCGCAGAATTATGCCCGTCAATAGAGTATCCACCAAAATTGTACTCAATCTTATCTCCCGCAAATGCAAAGTTTGGACTAGAGTGGCATGATGTTGTTTCTTCCTCAAACGACAACGCATCATCACGCATCTGATGAAAGTCACTGAGAATATCACCGTGGTGCGCACCGGTACTGTAGCCAGCATCAATAGCGTAGTCAAAGTCCGCAGTGCCCTTTGCACCAACAGCAGCTTGATTATCTCTCTGAACTAAAAAGTCGCGATCATCCTTTTTCAGAGAAATTTCGGGTGGAACTACATGACACGCCTTCTTTTCATACAGCGCCGTGGGCAAGGAAACTATTGTACCCTTCTTCCCGAGCAACTCGATCGTATCCTGAACTTCAGGAACTTCTTCCAAATCTATACACTTGGCAATGCAGGGATTCACGTTTCCTCGTTCCAATAAGGTGAATAGGTACCTCAAATCTTCTTTGAACTGATTTGGATCCTCCTTGCAGCTTGGCCACACCCCTTCGTATACTATGTACTTTGGTGAACATGCAAGTCGTAGGCTGAACTTGGCAGAGTTCATTACGTTTTGGGCTTTCTTGGCGAGATCTTGGAAGTGTAGTCCATCACAGCCGATATCGTTGGCTACAGAGCCCAAATCATCTTCATCAATTCTATGCCCGTCGTGGTAGATGTACACCAGCACTCCCTTGTTTTCATCCAACACGCCGATGAGTTGCTCAAAATTATCTTGGGATGGTTGGATGGTTCAGTTACGCACAGAAACATAAGGAAAGAACTTGGTTGAGAGACGAAAATCACGCGACCACGTACTCACCTTCTGTTGGAATTTCCTGAACTAAAACGAGGCTTATCTTTTCCTCCAGGAACAACTCCCAGCTAAATGTTTTCGCTCCAAGAGGTATTGCGCCTAGTTCCACTAGTAGAGGATGGGACTCCGTCGGTCCAGTGGCAAAGATTTGGGATGCCCCTAGTAATGATGCTAACTCAATCAGCACTTGTCCTAGTTCCGTCTCACCATTTTGGATCAAGATAGATTGTCCCTTTAGTTGATTGACACCATACCGATCAATGCGAATACCAAAAACACCCTTCATTAAGGATTGGAAGGCCGACAAGTACAATCGAATCATGCACGCAGCCTCAGCAGAATCTACGTTTCTTGGCACTGTTACTGCAAATCCTGCATCTACCAATGCGTACTTGTTATTCCTACGACCTCGTTCCTTACTCCCAGCCTTGTATTCGAACGGGTAGAGAGCCGCTATACGATCATCGGTGGAGATACCATAGAGCGCTTGAGCGCGGGTGGAAATTTTCATGACTCGGCCGATGCAGTCGATACCGATAGTTTCAACTCCTTGCGGTAGAGATGTATTGCAGCGTACTCCCGGACGGATCATGACGGCTCTTCGATCCACGGTGGATGCCTATGTGTTGTTCATACGACAAGTTCAAAACATGTTAATTGAGAGAATGAAAGGAATTTCTAACTCACATTATCTTAAAATCCACTATTCACATACCTCTATTTGTACCAGTACATCATTCTCATGCCTCGTCCCTGGAATGTCATGCCTTCGATCGAGCTTTTCGGGAAAAAGCGAGATGGTTCACATGTGAGGCATGGCATCAATTTGAGTGTAGGGTTCGATAATAATGAGATAATTGCCATACCTTTAGAATAGCATCCGGCAAGCTTTCCTCCACGAAATTGGCACCCCTTTCACTTTCACCATAGGACTCCGTCTCGCCACCATCGGAAACACCGCCCTGTTCTACACTCTGTTCTCTTTCAATAAACGAATTTAGGAGATCGTGTGGAATCGACCCACCTACTCGACGATCCACGAACGATTGTCGAGATTCGAATATCTGCGACTCGCTGGTACTGTTTCCACTACTGCATTCGTCGTCATTTCGTTCTTCGCCACCGCCACCAACACCACTATCATAACCGAAAGTGCTCCCGTTACTACTCTCGGTTGCCCTCGATGAATTATCTGAACTATCTGAATGATGACGGCTTTCAGTCACTGTCGACGACAATGGATGATGACGACTACGATGAAAAAGCTGCTTCTGTCGCTGTTGTTTTTGTTGCTTCGTCGTTTCAAGCTTTTTCAGCACCTGATCAAACTTGTAGGCATCCGCATCGCAGATGTTGTTGGATGAGACGGTCGTCCTTTTCTTTGTCATGGTCACGGTTGGTGAACTTGTTTAATTGATGCACAACATCATGTCCGAGATCGCAAAAGTAGGAGTGAATGATATATCGAATACGGATCGTCCCTGAATAAACACAGCTCTTCGCATTTCGTGGGATGGGGAGATTGAAATAGATCGTCCTAAAAGCATAGCAACAAACTGGGGAAAGAATTTGTGAGAGTCATAAAGCAAAGGATTCCGAAGGTCAACTTGATTGAACTTTCAACGGTTAACGGCCGCAGCTTGCCATCCGTACTGAGCTGTAAGTACTGCTGAGTCGTAGATAACATCGTACAGTAACAGTAACAATCTCTTGGGAACAAAAATTGGTCATGGACAGACGGGGTTGTTTGGAGAACGCAAGAACGCAGCAAGCAAGACGCAAGTAAGACGCAAGACTGACAAAATCACAAACGATGCTGACGGATAACGATGATGACTGCCGCCGTGTATTGTACTTGTACTAATTAGCTATCAATATCAATATCAATAAATGCACAATGATTAGTCACACGTTGGACAGAGCTAAACAATGTATAATCATATTGTTGAAAATTTCGATTCTGTTGATGGAACACTCTCGAGTGGAAGGTAGTAGGGGTTCGGATGCTGCAATCGTCGAACATCCCGAATGTCGACTCTTTTTAGCAGAGTCGACCATACCGCATGGTGCGCATTTTCATTATTCTTTTTTATCAACGCCGCATTAATCTTCGGTAACAATGTCATTGCAGAGAACTGATGTGCCTTCGTATCCTTTATATTTACATAGCTGGTCTTGGAATATTCACCGGCATTGATCTCAGGGAAGGAGACACAGTGGCCGAACCTGACATAGTTATTCCTTTCCATGATCTACACTGGCATGCTAAGGACGATATAGACTACGAAATATTATGGCATCAATACTCATGGAATCCAAAGGAAGTGAACATGGATTATGACATGAATGCTGATATAAGCTCGGCAATTGTAATTGGCACTGGATGCATGCCCAACTGTAATTTTGCATTGATCAACGCTGCTGAGGGAAAGGTGAGAGTGTGAACGTTGGTTGCGACACAATAGCCGTATGTTCAAGTGCCAACTCCCCTCTATTCATTGGTACGCCTTCTTATTGAATGACTAATTGCCATTACCATTACATCAGCCGGATTACGACCATGCTGGACTTCATCGGGGTAAAGACCCGGGTACAGGTGGCTTCACAGGATATTACAATCGAATGATTGCCATGCGATCAATACCTGCAGGAGGTGAAATATTCGCTAATTATGGAGAACAATGGTTCCTTGATCGGGAGGAAGATGTTGGTGCCGTACCGTTCGAACGAAATTTCCATGAGGTGGATATATTCCTTACGACATTCAAACGAATGAGTTTAATGTATCAAAAAGCAGGTAATCCCGATTTCACACGAGATTTGTGGGATGCGGTAATGTCGCAAGCAATATATGATACAAGAAGCGAAAATGCTTTACCTTTGACGTTCGAGGATGTCCAATTGGCTCATGGGATAGGAGCAGCCGAGAGTCGACGTCCATACAGCATTCGTTCTCCGGAATGGCTACGTGAGCATGGCAGATGTATGGACAACATTCGTCCGGGTAAATCAACTATTTCACAAGCTGGGAGAGGTGCCTTCGCTTCTAGATTCATCCCCGCAGGAGGATTGGTTGCTCCAGGTCCCGTGCTACACATGGCCAATCGAACATCCTTAAATATCTACGACGAAACCGAGGATGGCTCGCGAGACAAATCCAAACATGTGTCCATGCAACTCATACTTAATTACTGCTTTGGTCACAAACAGTCGACGGTACTTCTTTGTCCATATACCTCTCCATCAGCATACATTAATCACAACAGCGAAATGGCCAATGTCAAGGTTGTATGGGCTACGAATACAACACCAAACCACAATCCCGATTGGCTCGAAGAGGATGTGAATTTTTTGAAACAAACCGAGAAAGTTGGATTATCGCTCGATTTTATAGCCACTCGAAATATCGAACCTGGCGAGGAAGGTAGGCAGTTCCTTCTTCTTTCTTTTCCACGCATGACCATTATGACTGCCTCTTTGGTAACCAATATTTTGTTCTCATGGAATGGAATCTATGCACCTCTTCAAAGTGTTTCTTGATTACGGGTCAGAATGGCAAGCCGCATGGGATAAATATATCCAGGAATGGACACCCCTCCCCGATTCAGATAAGTTTGTTACCGCCTCCATGATTCAAGAACCATTACGTACCGTGGAGGAACAAATAACATCACATCCCTATCCCAACAATATCATATTTTATTGTCATTATGATGACGATTCTGACATGGAGAAAGGAAGATATCTTTGGGAGGAACAATGGATCGAAACTATCACACGTCCTTGTAAAGTACTTTCTCGTCGTGCTGCGGCTGCTGCTGCGGCTGCTGCTGAAGAAGAAGTAGTAGAGGAGAAGTTACCAATCTCTGAAAATGGGTCAACAACAACAACAACAAGTTCAAAAACCGAAAGAATGCGATACTACTACACCATGGCCATGTTAACGAAGGATGAAATTGATGATGGATACGTTCCTCCCAAATTTCACATCCCAAATGACGAAAAGGACCAGCATGTCCTTGTGGATGTACCACGGCATGCCATAAAGGTGCAAGACAGACTGTATTCAAAGGATGAATTCCTTACGGGCAAGCATGCCTTTCGACATGAGATGATGTTGTCTGATGAGGTATTTCCCAAGTCATGGATGAATTTGCAATGATAATTGTTGCTTTGTCGAGGTATTCAGCATCTTCAGCAATCCCCATTTCTTAATCATAGATTATGCCAATATTAGTGCAGGGCCTGTCACCATGAACCCAGTACATAGTAGATGCCATAGTACCTGAAAAATTTGTGTTCGTTTTCTTCGCTCGTTTCAATTCTCCATCCCCTTCCCCTTGCTTCTATCTTGCTTGGACGGAGGACTGGACCGTCTGTCTGATCTCTACTGTCTTCTCTCAGCTTCTCTCCACCACCAAGCTAAACGTTCCTTTTTTATTTCTCTAGCGATGTTTCGTACTCTGTCACAGTAGCTTAAATCGCTAAACGGGAACCGAAACAAGCCCGCCTAGCTCGCACCACACTGCCCGCCACCATAACTAACACCACGCACCAAACACCACGGCACACACTGCTTACTACCCACTAAGTACCACTACTATTACTATTACGACACTGGATAAGTAGTATCCCGAAGACCAACCCTTGAGACTAGAGAGAGAGAGTGTTCAGTAGACCAAGCCCTCAACAGATGAATACTTACCGACAATAATTGAAGAATCAATAATGTCGAGCGGTTGCGGCGACGAATCCGTCGAGAATGGGATGAGCGCAGACTCCGCCGGCGCCACGGCACCGCCACCAGTAGCAGTGATAGAAGATGTTGCAGCAGCAGCAGCAGCAGCAGTAGAGAATGAAAATTCTCATGCAGTCGCCGCCATTGCTTCCTCTGTGGATATTGCTAGTGATGCTGGTGATGCCAATGAGGAGAATGATAATGATATCACGCTTGGAAGCATCATCAATAACACCATTAACAATTATTACAACACCAACAAGCAGAATGCACAAAATCAGAATAATATACTCGAGTCGACTGGGACTGAGACGAAGGAAGAGGAGAAGCCAGCAGTCGTCATTTCACAACCAGAATACGTTGATCATAAGGATGAAAAGTTAACAAGGACATCACCAACACTACCTCACACCACCACCATCACTACTACTGCTACCACCACTGAGACACACCAAGTGATGACGACGACGACGACGACGAATAACGACAACAACGGTGATGACGACGAGGAGGAGGAGGATCCTGACCACCAGTGTCAATTATGGTCCAACAACAACAACAACAACAACAACAACAACAACAACAACAACAACAACAACAACACACTAGATGATCACGACGACGACAACAACAACAACAACAACCAGCAACAATATTATTACGGTGACATTTGGTCCAACGTAGACGCATTTGGTCTATTTGCCACCCAATATGACGATTTCGACAAGAACAACAAGAATTCTTTACGTGCATTGCTCGATTCAAATGATTTTTCACTTGTGGACTTACTAGCACACGAGGAACTATTGCAAGAATTACGGGGGTGTAATGAACCACGATTGATGGAATATTTTAGTAGACCGGAGATCGTGGCGGGGCTGGTGGAATGTTTGATGTTGAGCTGGGATGATAATGATGATGATGAGGATGATATTGATGTCGAAGGGGGTGATGGAATAGGAAAAAGAAGAGTGGGGAGTGAATGCGGATTGGGAAGAAGAAATGAAGTGGACGAAAAGAAGAGAAAAGAACGTTGGTGTGCCATGGAGACGAAGCGGAGAGAGGAAGAGGAAAAGCTTTGTAAGCAGCGGCGGATGAAAAGGAAGAAGAGGAAGAATAATACAAGCGATAGTATATCTGATGGTGCTGCCGCTGCCACAACCGCTTCCTCCTCCACTAGTCTCGACGTCCCCACTGCCACCACTGTTAGCAACAGCAACAATAACAACTCTACCTTGTACGATATCTCGTCGACACGACAATCGCAAGAGGAGTGGAATTATCCTCCCGTTGCCAACCATTGCACCTCCACCACCCCCACCACCGCCACAACCACTGAAAACAACGATTTAATGGACAAGCACAATATGGCGCAAATGTTATCCACAGCATCCACAACGCAGACAGCCGCTGGAGGAAAAAGAGGAGGAAGATGGCCACTCCATCATCAACATGTTGATACTGATGACGAAGACGAGGATGACAAAAAATCAAGAGCAGTAGTACGTACCCCCGAAGAGGAATACGACATGCAATTTATACGATATCCCTACATGGCATGTGAAGTACTTTGTTCGGATGCAATTGTTGGTTTTGGGAACAATATTAATAATAATAATTCCATGCTGAATGTATTGGTGAATGGATATGTCAACGAGGTGGTTGGGGATTGTGATTTTAATGAGGATGAGAATGAGGATGTTATCATTAATGATGAGGAGGATAGTTTGTTAGGCGATGACAATAATCTTCATCTTTTGGGGGGAGGTGCAATGAAAGAGGATGGGGGTGAAAGTGATGATGATAATGGTGATCATGCGGAAAAGAAAGATGAGATGATGGAAACATCGGATTGTGTTTCATGCAATATTGATGTGTGCGGAGACGTTACTGACGCAAATGTATCACCATTACAGCCTCCGTTGAGTACCGACATCCGCCACCAGCCACAACCACGCCATATACGTATCTTGGACTTACTATTTGGTGCACTCATTGACACCCCTCCATTCTCCCTCGATGATCGACGTGCGGGATACTTTGAAAAAGTATTGAATTTGCTGTTTCAGAAACGAGGCCAGGCTATGTCCGATTACCTGGATACAAAACTAATTGTCACAGATGAAAGTGTGAAAATGTCACGTAAGATTTTAGGCAGTTTGGATACCGTGGCGTTGAATGCGATAATTGCACCCATGTCACTCCTTGGGGATTGTGCGGAGTCGATTTCTGCCTACGACGATGTAATGATGAAGCGATCGTCATCGTACATTTCCCTCGTCCGAAAGCAGAGTGAGGACATCACAGAAGACGACGACATCAATAGCAGCAGCAACAACAATGATGAACCCCAAAGAATTGGCACGAGTAATAATGAAATCGAGTGTAAATTTCCCTTGTCGGATGCCCCTCCAATACTGATGTGCGCCCTCTTCGATCATCTGCATTCCTATCCGATAATGCACATTGTGCAACGTTTGTTGAGACCATCGCCATTGAGAAGGCAGCATGTGGTTTGTCAAACGAAGGACACTTCTTCGAGTGAGAAAACATCAAACGGTGCATCCACGGACACGATGAATTCCGAATCCATGGCCACATCCAATGCGAGGGAAAAGAATATGGCAACACCATCGTCTTCGCAGGGCGAGGATGATGAAGATGACGAATGTGAGTTGGAAGAACAGATTGAAGATCCAATCAATCAAATATTTCAATGCGATTGGATGAATAGAAAATCGGACCAAGCATTGGAATTGTTGTTTAGACGATTAGGGGGGGATACGTCGTCATTTTTGATCGGATACGGCTATCCGGTAGGCTACGATGTAAAAAGATACAAAAATGATGACACGCTGCTGTCAAATCGAATGGAAAGTATTTCTGACTCGGACACGTTTCTAGAAACTCAAGACGAGGCAGCGCTACTATGTTCGCAACATGCGACCGAAATTCTTACCACAATTATACAAAACTCAGCACTGGATGCTCCCGTTATGAAGGCCTTATCAAGTGATCCATCATTGCAAAGAATTGTTGACTTGATCGTGTTGCCATCACTCTCAACATCGACGCAGGAAAAGAATAACTTTGTAGCGCATGAATCTGTCATGACATGTGCCATAACTGTGCTAGAAAGTTTGCTGCTGCAGCTAGGAGGTTATGGTGCTGTGGTTGCACCAACAGGTACTGTAGAAAATGGGAATAGCAAAAACATAATGACGGACGATTCTGCAATTTGTTCAAAATCACAATCCAACCTCGGTCCTTCTTCCGAGCGAGCGCCTACGTCTTTTCTGCTCCGCCACATGACAACACTACTTGCTCGACTCTCGGAACTCTTAAACGATCCCGTCACTGATACTTGGGTCGGGCCTTCTCAGTATTCCAGTGGCCAGAATCGATTTTTATTGGGAGCATCTCGACTGCGCATAGTTCGTCTCATCGAATCGTTGGTTCTTCTTGGAGATCCGGGCGTAGACTTGGCTCTTCAGAACAACGACTGCTTGGAAAAATGCATTGATTTGTTCTGGAAATTTGAATGGTGCTCCATGTTGCATCAAAGTACAGCCAACTTGTTAGTGCACGTGCTCGAGGGTGGAGAATGTCGATTGGGCTTACAAGAATATTTCTTGGGACGGGGTAAATTGATGGAACGGTTGATGGACTCATTTGAGTTCGAGGACGTGGCATCATTATCTCCTTGCCATCGTTCTCATGATATCACGGGAGTGACGGAAAGAGGCACGTCAACGGAAAAAATGTACCGCAAAATCGAACCCCGCTATGGCGAGATGATGCTTGCAATGAAGACCATGTTCGTTGCGAATGGCACGTCATCGATGGAGAGCGAACGTGGTAGTCAAAGTGACGACAGTGCAATCGAAGACGACGAAGGGGGTACCATCGCACCCGTATCAGAGGATGATGTTGATTCGGCAATGGAAAAAGAATGCGAAGATGAAAAAGGAGATTTGTCGTTTAACAACTCCTGTATTCTTCTACCGCAGGGTATTATCCCCTCACAGAAAGTACTCTTTCGAAAAGGGAACATGGGGCATGTAATCATTATTTGCCAAGCGCTAGTTAATGTGTGTAATGACGCAGCCGCTGTGCGTGGTTGCGATGATTCTGGTGCTGTAACCGTACAAGATTCCCAACTGACATCTACTATTGAGGGAGTTTCCATCGGTAAAGCGCAATCACCAAGCAGCAGTGAATTCGATTGTGATCAGCTTGGGAAAGCATCATCCATCAGCGAACTCTTACGGAAACACCCGCTTTTTGAGAAATGGCAAAAGTTTGTAACTAGTATATTAGTACCTGAGATATCTGTGCAATCCACCCCGCTGGGCGGTCAGCCTGCACCAACTTCAACGAATGAAATGATGATACCCGTTACGTATGGCGATTCTGAAAGCACCTTCTTTGAAATTGACGAGCATGGAGCACCGCACTTCGCTCCTAACGGATCCGTTGGAAAATTCATTGTAGGTGAAATCGACATGGACGAAAATGATTTTGACACCGCAGCAGCCATGATAGAAGCTCTGAGAGGTGGCAATAAGCGTCGACGTGACAGCGGGGACGACACAGCCGTCTCAATCGCTAATTTTGGTTCCACAATCTACCAGCCTGGGGGATTCAAAGACTATGTATATGATTATGATGACCCATTGGGTCACCTTAATCCATTTGAAAGCGGTGATTGCATTGACCGAGAGGACGAACTTGGTTATAGCGCGTCTCATAATGATTTGGAAGATGAAGGCTTCATGTCAGATGCTATGGTAATCTCGAAGGAGGGTGTCGTCGCAAACCAAGAGAAGATTTGTAATAGTGGTTCCATCAACAAAACAGGGTATAGCAGCAGTGACGAGGAAGATGATGACGATAATAATGTGCCAGTATTGGACTTATTCACGGGTTCATTCGAGCCAGACTTTGCCAATTTTGACGCGTTTGAAGGGGCAGTGGCCAATAGTGACAATCTATTTGATGGGAACGACCAAAACATTGCGGAAGAATCTTTTTTTGACGCTATTAAAGGGTGCATCAATCATCCGAAAATGGATAATTTCTTCGAATTCTCTGAAACACCCTTTGACCTCGTTGATACTTTGTCGACAGAAGAAAGTGAGGAAAACATTGTCCGATAAGAAGAGGTTTGAAGTCGTTGACTCATCATAATATTTTAGATGACACTAGATATTGTGGCGTGAACATCACGGAATAAAAAGCCTGATCGTCATCTCTGCAGCCTAAACCGCAACTAGCTTTTGCTGATTGTTGCTGATAAGCCATATTGGCATTGGATATGCTCATACAAATGAATTTATAGCTGGGGGATATTGTTGGTGTTAGTGTTGAAAGATGAGTGGGGGGCTGTTGCCAACGGTACAGATCAAAAAAGGGTCAGTGAAGCAAGTTCGCTCAACATGAGGTTGTGACATCGATTTGTCTTACATTTGATGTGGTGCAACTCCCAACCAATATCCACCCGCTTACTGTAAAATTACTGGGATCTGGGGGAATGTGATCTCCCGACGAACATTTTGCTCCCTCGCATTTGAATACACTTGACAGTTGTCCGCCCTGATTAGTAGACACAAAACTCCCTATCCTGTAACTTTCTGTGGGCGAGTAAATGCTGGGGCACTCTCCAAAATCTGAATTCACTACGGTATTGGGGTAAAATCGGGTGTTGTAGGGATTGAACTCACAAGCGCCAGCGTTGGCACGCCAGTCGTATGTGGCTGGGACGGAGATATTGTTGGCGGTCCTGTTGGTTCTCTCGTGGAGGGAACATGTGATGGACTGCAGGATGCAACAATTGCGGTTGACGTGGACGTGATTATGGTTAGGTTTGATTCATATTCGCCACGTTTAAAGAATAATTATTGCAACTGTACCTGGGATGAAACGTCGGAACGGAAACAGGTGACCTTGTCGAGGGATTATCAGTCGGCAGTACTGTTTGCAGCGAAGGAGATAGAGTCGGTTGTTTTGACACAGTATTCGGTGCTGGTATGGTCGTAGGTATTCTCGAAGGGTACTGTGACCATGGCGTACTCACCGGGCTTTGTGACGGAAGTCGAGGTATATCGAGAGAATGGAATTCCTTCGCTAGGTCCAATGGACTTGGTGAAGGATTGATCGTTTGCTGTGGTTTCAAAATTGTTGGAGATGGAGAGTCCGATCCTCTTGAGTACGGTTTGGATTCAAATATGTTCCGGAACGGAGCTGGCGTTTTCTCCATCGTAGGCACCAACGTGGGTTCAAAACTTGGCGACATCGACAGCAAACTAGAATCTTCATAATCTCCAAAAGTACGATTCTTACTCCATTTACCACTACTTGCATTTCCGTTCCTTTCGTTGTGTTTGTAGTCGTCTATTATAATCACAGTGACGCAAACCAACGCAACGACAGATGTAAGAACAACCAAGATGATGATTGTCTTGTTTGACGAACCGTGACAATATCGATAGAAATGGGCTCTTGACCCTGCGCTGCGTCTGGAGGTATCATTTGAAGGGATTTGAGAATGTAGACCATTCAATTGGGAAGTTTGATTCCACGATGTACGCTTCTCCTTATTGAACGCATCCTTTAGTCCACATCTGTTATGGGTCGATTCACAGTCAGCAGTCACATCACTGAGTGAGCTATGTTTCGAGACGCGTCGATCTCTTCCAGTACTTGGACGACTCTCTCCAGGGCACCGCCCATCATCAGTCTCGTCCTCGTCATCATCGTTCTCGTCAGCATCAGCATGATCAATCTTGTTCTGACAATAGTATGCGAATGCATAATCAAACTCATCCTTGTCAGGACAAATAGTAGCAGTGTCATCGAAGTGCGTACCCCCTCCTGCATTTTCAACATCGTGCAACTCCAATCCACCAAATCTTCTTCCGACAGTTTTGGAGATGGTGGTAGTTCCACCTCCATTCGAGAGATCCGCTTGGCTGTAGCTTTTATCGCTCAGCGATTGTTGAACCCTTTGTTCAGTGAAATGAACCGTTCTGCAATTCATCGTAGTTGTCTCTTGCTCCTCCATTCATCATCGTGATGCCGATGACCGATGACAACGGAAAGTGGCAAACCATCGCTTGAAGTTTGAACGCCATCAAGGTTTCTGGAAATTTCCTTTGTGCCTCCTACAATACAATACGAACAACGTCGTTTCGCTGTCCTCGAATTCTTGCTAAGCTCAGCCTACAGCCTGCTACATGCTGCAGCATCGTACCACTTTTTACTCGCGGCGGTTTCAGTTAGCGGGAGTGGACAACTACCTAGAGATATTTTTTGGACAGCGGGAACGGGATTGCTTCCGTCGTCTCACCACACTCATGGTGGAACTGGTATGATATGGAACAAGACACATCACGTTTCACAAGAAGTTTGGTCTGATGCGATCTGATAGGATCTGATGCGATGGAGTCGATCTGAGGAATCGATCGGCGCGGACAGCGATGAGTAGAAAACGATTTAGTTCTATCCCCACAGACAGTTGTTCTTTAAGTATGTGCCTAATGGATACTACATAATTCAAATTAATTGTTTTTTTACATGATTTTGAGATTACGCGCGGGTGAAGATTTTTGACGCTAACAAACCTGCCTAACAAACTTCTAGGTATGTCAAAAATCTCAAAATCATGTATTAAAGGGATCCGTTTTTCAATCATCATTAAAATCCATCGATCTCCCACGACCCACGACCCATGACCATTACTTGGCTGTGTAAAGAATCACAAATAATAATGCCTCACCTCTTCCTCTGGTGCAGGAGTAGGGAAAATAGTCGTTGCCTTAATCATCTACAGATAGTTCATTATGCATAGTTTTGTTCCAATTGAGCGATCGAGTGAGTCACGCAAAATATATTATTAATGCTTAGAATAACAGCAGACGTACCTCATGCGGACTCGGACTCGGGGTTGAAACATCTTCTAATTCGGGCGGTCCATCCCGACAAGTACCCACCAGAACCCAACTCGATTCTGTTTGTCCCGGTCTAGGGGCACCAGTGCATCGATCTTCAATGCATTTATATACCTGCCAGGTGGAACCCACTCGATATGACACCAAATCATTCTTTAGGTGCTTCGTATCTGACGATGGTTCATTGGGACATACGTCAAACGCCATTAAGACGACTGGTACGGCCACGGGAGCTGAGGTTTCTGGACTCATGGTAGGATGAATTGTTGGATCAATACTTGGCTTGAATGGAGATGCAGTGGGGTAGACAGGAGACGCTGTAGGATTTTGAGGAGATGTTGTGGGATAGATAGGGGACGCGGTCGGGGTGAAAGGAGATCCTGTCGGAGTTTCAGATATCATGACACTAGGAACTTGACTTATGGGAACAGTTGGGTGTTGGGTGGTGACCGACGGCTCGATAGATTCCGAGAAACTTGGAGAGAGGGATATTTCTATGGAGGGCATCGAAGTGACAGGTGATGCAGTTGGTTCGTCAGTCGATGGCATCCTGGTCGGAGTGGTTGAGGGCTGAGTTTGAATAACAAACAAACATGAGAATATCCTGAATTGACTTAAAGAATGACACTCACTTCTCGTAGCAGATTCATAGGTACACTTACCGAACTGACTGAAAGGTAAATCATTAGCTCTGGTTGTAAAGTACCCCCATTCCACTCTTTGCTTGCAAATTGCACGACGCTTCCAGACTCTGTAAAAAGCTCGAAGGTAACAATTCCAGAGGGCGCTACATCTTGAAAAGATGGCTGAATCGAAACTTCTATTGCACGTAGGACATCTACCTCATGTCTCCGTGTTTGACTGTTTTCGGTCTGAAATCGATTCACCACAAAGGATCCTGCTCGAGATGATCTTACATCCCTCCAGGTCAATGATTCCTCGTCCCAGTCTCCCGCTTGAGGAAGTACTCCCACAGAAACTTGGACCACACTTTCATCTCCTTGTTCATTTAATAAAGAATGTAAAACAAGACTTGCTTTGTGAAATGAGTGACCATTCAAAACTGACAAATCAAATTTGACCAATGCCACTTTGTTGCTGCCTTTGATGCTGAGGTACTGTTTGTCTCCATAATTCACATCAGGACTCTGTTCATCAATAGTTGTGTCGACGGATTTGATGCGAACTATTGAAGGGTTTACAAGAACCGGATGACTACTTGGTGACGAGAGATTGGCAAAGGCTGCCGTCGTCGGTTCGCCCCCCTGGGAGGCAAACAATTTTGAGGCTTTTGTTGGCAATCCCGTAGGTGACGAATGGGTGGCTTGTTTATTCGGTGATGGTGCTAGATTATTCAATGTCGGGGCAGGATCGTTCGTTGGCTTAACATCACCTTTGGATGAGGAAAAGGATATCAACCCTGACTCTTCTAGGATTGGTCCTGTTCCAGATGTAGACGACTCAGTATTCGAGGATGAAGATGCAGGTTCCTCGGAAGTGTTTATTTCTTGTTCGTCTTGCAAATGAAGATTACTTTCATCTTGGGGCACAAACAATCCAGTGTTACCATCTACACAACATGCGTACGGAATTCCATCTCTTCCGGGAATAACCAAGGTAATATTCGCACCAGTCGTCCACGCGCGGGGGACATGCCTCCCCAAGACAATAGTAGTAGTGGTGATCATTGCCACAATGAGAGAGATCGACACGAGAGCAACGATGGATTTCTTGGCGCATGATGAGTTGATAAATTGATGGTAATTGGTCCGGTAGGATCTATGAATGATCAGTTTGTATCTCTCCCTTAAATCGTTGGTAAAATATTGCGATAAGTCACTGCTGCTAATGACTGATGGAGTTTGTGATGAGGAATGTGGAACCTTCGCGAGCGAATTGACATGACCCAATGGTGAGATATGAACTTCGGAGGGTGGTCTTGAAACAACTACTGCTTGCAGCCCTAAAGGATGTGCATTGTTAAGGACTGTATGTGTAACCTGTTCCTGCAAATACTGCTCCCTTCGTTCCGAATACTCCTCAAGATGAAAATGGGGCTGAAGCTGTATCGTTGAAATGGAGTACAAGGGAGCAGCAACTTTATCAACAAGGCCATCCCTCCCAATAGTGGCGTGCATTGTGCTAGTATTCATGGTATTCGAACTTGGGGATTTCCTCTTGTTAAATGGTGGGGAATTGGAGCTATTATTTGTCTTCTTCGCTTTCACATTCTTCTTTGTGAAACTGTAGTTGATGAATCTACCCCTGCCATTAAACTTTGGATAAAAGAATTCGTTGGTAATGGAGCTTAAGGAACTGCGTCCACCATTGGAATTATGGTCATCTTCAAGAACTCGACTGTAATCTACTGCATGTCGTTGCTCGCAGAATCCTCTTCCCCCTTCTTCAGTGTCAACGGATTGGTCAGCGTCATCACCATCTATCTCGTATTGCTTCAGAATCCTCGGTTCGCAACCAACCGGGGCGTCGGGACTATGCGGTCCATTTCTCTGCATATTGTAATACGATGCAAACGTTCCGAAGTGACTGTCGTGATCATAATTACTGTCGTCTTCTCCAGCATTGGACAACGGTGTATCCATTACGTCCACAACTTGAAAGATGCTCCGCGAGGGACTGCATCTCTGATCGACGACTGCATCGGGTGAACCGTCAAGAATATTGGTAATAGTTGTGAATCCTCCGGTCAAAGAACTACTGCAGGTAGTGCGTTCGCACATGGACTCAGTAGTTATGCAGTCACCGGTATAGTGTAGTCCTCCTTTGTCATCCCAAGCAACACCATCGTTGCGGGGACGACGGTTCTCATGTGATGCATCATGTGCATACGAAGTTGTGTCCCCCTCAGAAATTATGTCTGCGCTCCTCAATCCTCGTACCCACTGACTGAAATCATTATAGGAAGAATCGCCGTCCGTCATTGTCATCGGGATGAATGAAGAAACGCGGGCAATGGTGAAACTTGAGGAGAGCTCGTTGTAGAGTCGTCGTCGTCCTCTTACTACTAAAGAGTAGATATGAATCTCGTCCACGGCGGACGGAAATCCTCAATCCTCAGAACTAATATTACGTCACCATTTTTGGCGGGGCTTTTGTTGCCCAGGGCGCTGTCTCTTTTTACTTCTCATGTCTCAATTTTTCGCACGAAAACAACAACACCACCAAACACCACCACCTGCCTGCCTCCGGAAGCGGAAGGGACGCAAAGTCAGATTTGCGATACTGATAACAGGGGCGTCGTATGAAAATTCGCTAAAATGGTATCGTACAACTTTCATTATGTATTCCGGTGTCTATTGATCGATGATTGATTGATTAAGCTCCTTCCCCATGGTAGAGGGCTCAAACCTATTGATCGATGATTGATTGATTAATTTATGATTACGTAAATTAGAGAGAGATCAGAGTTCAATGTCAACTTGGGGACGCTGAGTCAGTGAATTTGACTCGATTAGTCTCAACAGTGTCTCCAGCGGCTGTCCTCGATCTCGATCTATCTCGATATCTCGATCGGGTTGGTGGGTGAACTCTGAACTCAATTGTTATTTCAATGCAAATCTGAAAATAGACGACGGCGACGGCGACGACGACGAAGAAGACGACAACGCTCGACACTTAAATAAGAATGCTGGGAGGACTGCTAACCCAGCAGGCCGAGGAGGAGGAGCGACGGCTTCGTGAGGCTGCCCTTCAGCAGCAGCAGCAGCAGCAGCAGCAGCAGCAGCAGCATGATCGGGCGGGGAACAAGATTATTTCTGCTACCATCACCGCGGGAGGTGGAGTGACACCATCATCATCATCATCTGTCCAACGGAATGAAGATGATTTGCGTCAAAGTATAATGGATGGTGAGGGATCCTCTGACTACGATGATGATGATGATGATGATGACGACATTATGGAAGGTGCATCTGAAGAAGACGACGAGGTAGAATCATATTCGGAAGATGACGAGGATGGATCCAGTGCAATGGATCACGACGACAACGAGAATTCCTATCTTCTTGGTGGAAGCGAATGGATTAAACAACGTCGACGACGACGTCGACGTTGGAGACAAGAGGAGGAAGAGCTGGGGAAGGAGCAAGCCAGCCCCTTTCACTATAAATCCATCGTAAGGAAATGGAAACGATCCATGAATAAACTGGGAAGTAAGCTCCGCTCCGTAGTATCGGCAATTGCCGATGTTGATAATGTATGGGACAGTCCAGACGACTGCTCTGATCAGCATTACCTTTCTCGTCATCATCGCCGTGCTGGGGTAGATTCAAGTGGTGCAGCCAATAACTTGCATACCAGCTACGGCACAGGGAGTAGCAGCAACTACAGCATCATCAATAACAACAACAACAACGGCAATAACTTCAACAGTACTGATAGCTTTCCTGATAACCGAGCATCCACTATACTATGCAACATCATTGTGGGGGGAACAACGACACGCAATCGCACCGCAGCCATCGTTTGGTTTATAGTGCTGTCATCATCGTACGCGTTTGAACGATCAACGTTCAAACTACTTGTAGATAGGGTGGGTCCTTTCCGACTTTTCTCAGCAGAGCTGATTTTGGGCTCACATGCGCTATTGACAGCATTAGGAATGGCTATTGGACGGATGATTCTTCGGAACAGTAAGGACAAGAAGGAAATTGATAATAATGTCTTGATGGCGGAGATGAGGAAGGGTTTTGGTGATGGAGTATTCTCAGGATTGCCTTTGGCAGATGTGGCTCGTGAGTTTCGCTCAAAATAGACATCGTTCGCTTCTTCATCTTCCCATATTATTTTCTCATTGCGCTGCATTATTCCTTTGGTTTGTCAGTAATGGCAGTGCTTGATACTGTATATTTGCTCCTGGGAGTTATAAGTGGTGCGCATGTACCACCCGTTTTGACAGTTGTCTTGGTTCAAGCGACGATTCCGTTAACTGCATGGTAAGGAGTATCTTGAACAGTATATTCTCTACTCATTGAAAAGTATCGTCTTCTTACAGCTTCCGATTTATCGTTGAAGCTTCACGCAATGCGTCCACCCCGATGGTCTCTGTATCGTACGCCGCGGCACCTCGAATGAGTGCGAGGAATCCCCGAGCGGAAACAATTCTGCTGCTGCTCTCGCGGCCTCGCACTCTAATGTGCGCATAAGGTCGAGTGCTTCGACGCTGAATGAAATGGACGACATTACTGTACCTGATTTTTGCCACACGCCAACTCCGCAACCAGTGAAGGGATGGGGTGGATTAAGCATATATCACATAATCGGTACGGGACTGATGTTCCTCGCCATCTTCCTTGGTCTAACTCCTGCAGTGCTGAGCCTGGTGGATATTATTATCACGAAAAAAGATGCCATGCCGATTCGTACAGCGTACAACACAATTGTATTTTGTTTGGCGGCCATACCCGCTGCCGTATCTCAGCTGTACAAGGAGCATACTTTGACGAGACTTCGCCAACCGATTGATCGTAACTCGTTGAATTTGATGCTATCGATCTTCCAATTACTTTTTGCTATTGTGATTAGCCCACTTGCTTATGGACTTCAGGGCATGGGAGACGGTGTGAATTGGACAAGTCAATACTCCTCTTCTGAAATTGGAGTGAATTTCTCGCATGGCTTGGCATGCTTCATTGGAACGCTTGATGAGGAGACGATGACAAATGGTTACCCCGAGGTCGCAGTTTGTCGATGGTCAGGTGCACTTGTGTTCCTTCACGTCCTTTCTATTATAATGGTGGGCGTTGCTATTGACAAACTTGCTGCGGCTACGAAAGTTATGTATCGAGGTGTATCGATGGGAATCATTCTTGCTGTCATTCTCATGTTCTGGTATCAGTTTGAAGACAAATGGAGCGAGTATGGTAGATTGGTCAGCTTTTTTCATTTGACTAGTACGATTGTACTAATCGTTGGAGCCGAAATCTACCATAGGGTTAGTCTTGAGAGTGCATCATTTGAGACGATTTACCCCAAGGTTAGGAATCTGTACGACGAAGAGGAATCCTAAACGAGCGCATCAATATTGGAATGACGATACACTGTTCTGGAATTCTCAACGCGGTCTTCCTCCACCATCAATAACAAGTCCTAATATCATTGTCGTCATCACCCATGCAATTTCCTGAATTGATAACAACATTAACGATCTCCATCGCATAACGATAGAGGGACTTGGTTCTAAAAAATCTCAAATAATCTCAACGTGCATTATTTCTGGACCCATTCGTAGAATCCAACTTCCACACCTATCTACGATACTACTAACACCATTTTATCTACTACTACTCTAGCTCTACTGTATGTTTGTAGTCAATTGAGGCATAAATTGAACCCCCTCACGCGACATC
>JALLAX010000030.1:0-24366 GCA_036939555.1 Discostella stelligeroides
CTCCGAGCGTACTCGATCAAGGTAGGGATTGATGACGTCAGTGTCCTTCACAATCTTGGCCCCTCTTTCCCACGGAGTATTGGCAGCGCCTCCAGCTCCATTGTGTCCATGTGTCGAAGATGAAGAGAATAAGTGTATATTATTTTGCTGTTGCTCTTGCCGCCGGTGAAAGAGTTGTCTTGACAATGAACCGTGTTGCTGTTGCACTCCTCGACAATTGTTAAAGTTAAAGCAATATTGTTCCGCTGTTCTAATTGGTGGACGTGGCATTGCAATCACCTTCTCGCTCTAAATGCGGTGCGGAACACCACCGTCAAAATTGTCCTCTCGTCTCAAGTCTCAAGCCTTGCCATAGCTTGCCATGGTCAAGCAAGGTCGGAGTCAAAGTTGACCTTCTTCTTTGACCTTTGACTCAACTGTGGAGGAAATTCGCCGATGCATCCACCGGCGGCGGAGATTAAGCGCCGCTACATTCAGGGTGTGCTCGACGCTACCGTAAGGTTGCGTTTGAAGTCAAAGGTACGGTACGTACGTATGTACGATGACTCGGCCGATACGTACCGCATGATTGATGATGCGTTGAGAGTGTTGGTGTTTGGTGTTGATTGCAGTCTGCATTCTGCATCTGCAGAAGCTTGGAATTGGAAGTGGAAGATGATAGATACTGCTCCTTAAGTCTTATCCTATCAACAGAAGCACCCTTCCTACCTCGAGCGGAACCTCCAGCCATGCTGAAAAGCCCGTTTGAAGCAGAGGATGGCGCCAGCGGTGGCGACACAAACGGATCGCCTTCTGCTCTCCGTTGCCCACTCTTATCCGACGACTTTCTTGATGGAGACGACGCGCTTGTTACACAGTTAATTTCGACATCCGATCGATCCCAACGTTATTCTCGACACCGGCA
Source organism: Discostella stelligeroides (assembly GCA_036939555.1). NCBI lineage: Eukaryota > Bacillariophyta > Thalassiosirophyceae > Thalassiosirales > Thalassiosiraceae > Discostella > Discostella stelligeroides. Next base: position 905 of record JALLAX010000030.1, read on the forward strand.
GTTTCATCGAATGAGACGTTTGGCCTGCTCATTCATAGCCTTGTCCTTGATGGGACTTTTCGCGTCGGGTTGGTCGACACTCCTCTCCTGCGACTTAGTGGCTGTGCGATACCCAACGGGAGGTGTTCAGCTGCTCGTTACGGCGTTTGGAATTTGGGGCTATCAACAGAAGGTGGTAAAAATGAATCGAGTGGATAATTACAATATCAACAACAATATGCATGTGACGTCTAAAATATGTGTGGACTACGATGAAATACAGAAAAATCATCAAGATGTTGATCTCAAAGATTTCTTCCCAGTGAATAAAACAATCCAAACATACTCCATTGTGTCGATATCCTTTTATATTGCTGCAATGATGGCAATATTCATATTTTTATTGATTGCATCGACGCATCCAGAGGTATTTCGTGGAGCAGAGTCGGCGGATTATCCAGCCACTGGAATGACAACCTCAGTGGCTGCAGCGGCATGTTTCTTTTTCGTCGCTGGCGTCTTCCACTCGCTTTTGATTAGTGGATTGCATCAGTTATCGAAAAACGGCACTTATGCAAATAATGCAAACTCTCAGTCAGCGTCGATTTGCAGTCCAGCTCATTCACAATGTGTCCTCGGGTCAGGCGGATATTGGATTATCTTCACTATTTTTACATCATTCGCCTGCGGAATAGTTGCATCTATGTCAACGTATAACGTTCGAAGAATAAGGGCGAGGAGAAGCACTCGTTTCTGCTAAGATTCCATTCCTTGATAGATTTTCACATCATATCATTGTAAAGTTTTGTACATAATCGAGTCAATACCATTATTATTGGGGTAGCACTTCCAATAGCAGAGCGTGATATATTGGTCCCTGACATTATAGAATCATAAACCTAACCCTTCACGAGAGCAAATCTGGATAAGATTGGCTGGTGGTCGGATGCATTCGTTTCATACCCTGTCACAACACCACATCCGATGCACCGTAGTGATAATTTGTATTCAATCTTACTACCACTTCCATTCGTCGCTGAAGCAAGTAGTGGTCCGTCACGCCAGAGTATGTGATCCAAGCGCTTCCTCAATATCAGCAAATTTCTCATAAATGGCCAAGTGTGCGTCTCTTTCCATCTTGGTACAAAGTGACTCAATGCATTGGCGAAGCCAAGCTTTGAAAGATATGTTATTGCCTCCGAATCGTCTCCTTCATTGAAATCGCCGGCAATTATGTGGAGTCTTCCTCCTCCTACTTCGTCTTCTTTTGCAATTTTGGCTGTCCGGTTCATCAATTCTTGAACCTCACGCAGTCGAATCGGTCCCGTTACACGTGCAGTTTCAAGCCAAGCAGATCCATCTAGTTCAACCGGCGGACGAAGATGAACAACTGCAAGATTAATTGACAGATCATAAGAAGTTATCAAAGATTCACCCTGTTGGTATCGAATAGGTAACTTCACGCTGCAAACGAGAGCAGGGAAGACGGACCCAGAAACATCCTTCGTAAAGTCTAATACTATAACATTCTCTAATGGAAATTGTGAAAGTATGGCAATCCCACCAGCGGCTCGATCCTCACGCCCGGGATGGTGAAAGTAATTATAAGGATATAACTCTTTCTTCCGCAATAGTTCCTCCCATTGAGGATTCGTCTCCTGGAGCAACACGACATGCGGTCCGGATGAGAATATTGCATGCAAAATACGTCGTCGTCGAATCGAATCATGGGCTGCTACAACATTGTTGACATTGTAGGAAAGAATATCAAAGTAGGTGCCTAAAAACGATGTATTGGCTTCCTGGTTTGTCCCAAGAGCCTCGATGGGTTGTAGCAGCATCATGCCAAGCGGACGACCTACATCGTCACTACTTATTGTTCTGGGCAAATCTACGGACGAGAAGCGATAGGGACGGAATAATCTGGTCGGCTTGGGAGGTAAGATTTGTCCCAGAAAGGCGACGATGTCTTGAATAATGAGTAGTAGGGAGGAATTGTTGATCACCATCCCGCCCGCAGCAGATATCTAAAATCCGTCATCTCGCAATGACAACAGCTCCCGCCGGGATTGGTTAATAGGCAAGCACGCCGACCTACCGCTAGTATACTAGCCGGTAGATGGTGTGGACTTTCATTAGACCACAATCCCCTGAGCTGTGGTTCACATCTCTGGAAGGAGGCTCGCCCTCAGGCGGTTCCGGCTGCAACACTGTAGTTTTGGGCTATGGTGTATAAAGACGCCCATTGGGGTTAAATTGTCTAGGTAGGGGGTAATCTACCTAACTTTCTATGTTATTATTATTATCTAAAATCCGTCATCCTCATGGTCATGGTCATGCTGAATGATCGATTAGCGATGAGAGATCCCGCAAGTGTACCAAATTCCAGCACGTCTACCGTAAAACACGCAGTATAAGCAACGGCGCGCCATTTTTTCTACCTTAATTTTAGAAAAAAGTTACAGAGGAATAATACATTTCTTAGGCTCAATGGATTCGTCAGAAAAATATCTTTCCAACGGTATAATACGACGACCATTCCCAGCCATCTCGGCAAGGGGGAAACATTCATGATCACCAACCCAAGGACTTCGGCTTGGAACGGCGATGCGAATAATGATTTGATAGGTCTTGTTTCATCTTTCCTAGGGCCAGCAGCCGTCGCCCCCGCCGACGTACAAATAATATCTGAATTGGAATCCAACAAAACTTCTTCTAGCGTCGATGTAGAAGACTTGGCCGTTGATTATAGCGTAGAATGTAATCATCGAAGGCTGCCAGCTCGTGTCATCATATTTAGTAAGGATAGACCATGGCAACTACATCAACTTTTTCGGTCATTCAAGTTAGCGGGAAGAGGTAGCAATCAAAATCATCAGTGTCGAATTCTTCTTCGCACACTTGATATTTATGTCATTTTACGTTCCTCAACACCATCGTTTTACAGAGGATATCATCATAGTCTGATGAAAAAATACGACAATATGGCTACCTTTCTAACTGAAAACGACCAATCTGAAGAGAATTCATTTTCGTCCTTGCTACAGCAAGCACTGACACTCGATGGGGGTGAACATAATTCAACCGATGATGGAATAGTCATGTTCCTGACAGACGATTGCCTTCTCCTCGAACCGTTGGAAAACATCCTTGTCTGTGCTGCTGGTGCCATTGCAACGAATCCATATGTTTTCAATTTCATTTCGAGATTACATCAGGGAATTACATGGAGTCAAACTCGGGGTGTCGCCTGTTCACCACCTTGGAATGGGTTGCGGTATCATTCCTTGTCTGGCTACTTGAGAGATTTGTCCACCGAAGACACAGATGCTATTTATCATGAGGGTGTGTATTTGTACAACAGAAAATGCTGCTCCGGGGAATGGTCCTATCCCTTCGACTTGAGTGGAGGTATTTATCGCCACGATTATGTGTTGGCTTTACTGAGCTACATGGATGCAGAGCAACGATGCCACCCCAATATTCTAGAAGTGAGGGCCAATCAACTAATTCAGGCCGCCGATGCAAATGGTTTGGAGTATGCACATCTCGGTGAAGCACAGAAGCCCTTGAGCGCCCTACCGACTCGTCCTATGCTCGTGATTCTTGCGATCAATCGTGTCCAGGATCTGTATCAAGCACCTTTAGCAAGTCCAAAAATTAGATTCATCGACACAGTTCAAGATGGAGTAATAGATCATACGAGCGATATTCTGACAGCTGCTCCAAGTTACCCTGCATCTCTGACTCCGAGTGATCCTGTTACTCTATTGGATCTTCTCGACACTGATTGCCAACTTGACATCGACAGATACAAATCAAATGTTTACAATTCAACACATATTGGAGACTTTTTCATAGAATCAACAAGGAGCTATGAATGTGAACAAATATTTTACTCTTCATCTAAACCAATGAAACCGAAAATCAGTGTCTTGATTCCTGTCCATCGTGGTCCTCCAGATGCTGCATCACATTGCATCGCATCTGTTATCATGCAACCTATTGAAGAGTATCACGAATTTTGCTCCACCTGGGACGGAGACACTTCGTTTATTCAAAATGCATATCAATATAATACTAATTTGTCACCAATGCAGATAGTAATTGTGGATGATCGATGCCATGATGGAAGTATTGATGCGATACTATCTTGTCGGGACATGTTGAAATCCCACGAGAGGGATGTTTCATTTGTAATTCGCGACCATCGGATGGAAGGAGCTACTGATCTGAAGCGCTCGATTTCTAGAAATAAATGCATTTCAATCTGCCTCGATATTATCAAGAGCCCGAAAGCTGGGATTGCGTGCGCACTCAACCACGGTCTGAGTTATTGCAATGCCGACTTTGTTGCGAGGATGGACGCAGATGACATTTGCACTCCTAGACGTTTATCAACTCAGATCAAATTCATGAGAACGAATCCTGAGTTTTCCGTAGTGGGTACTTCTATTGTGCTCTTCTCCACGAAAACTAACTCAAAGAAATGCTCAGGCCTGACTCTGCCATACGCCAGGCTCATGCCATGCTCTATTTTGAGACCATCGCTATTAATCTCGGACCCTGGGTTTCTGGCTTGGACAATGCATTTCAGCTGCGCGGTTTATCATCCAACAGTTGTCTTTCGAAAAGAAGCCATTCAAGAGCTTGCAGGATATGATGAATCAGTATCAGGCTGCGAAGATTACGACCTGTGGTTGCGTCTTCAGGGACGGAACGTTAGATCTGTTATTAGTCTCCCCTACCTTGGTCTTTGGCATAGAAAACACGACCAAAGTAGCTCTAGCTTGCACGCATTGAGGCAAAAATGTGAGGCAGACGAGGCTTGTCGTCAGGCAATCCAACGATTATTTCATTCCGCGAATGATCTTGCTCCACTAGATATTGAGCACGTACGAATTTTACGCAATCCCTCCTCTGCTCGATCGTCATCATCTTTGAATTCTGCTGCCAAACTTCTCGCAAAACTCGAGTCTTCATTCTTGCAGATGAATTCTGAACATTTGACGGAGCGAGAGATAGGAATGATCAATTTGGATTGCTGCGCACGAATAGGAGAGATTGCAACAACTCTTGCCACCAAGTTGAGTTGTGGAAGTATCTCTCATTTGAGTGAATGCTTTGCTTGGAAGCTGTGGCGTGACCGTTGTCCACACGAAGAGCTTGAACGAATGAGTTTACTTTGCCAAGTGAATAACATGAAGTAAAATCTCGCTCACTATTATCTCAAAGTGAGTTACTCAATCATTAATCTTCATTATCAGCCTCGCTATCAGACTCTCCAATTGTCACGACATCATCATCTTCTGAGCCATCACTTAGATTTCTTGTGCTCTTTTTACCACCAACAATGAGGGAACCACCAATTTGANTCATCTTCTGAGCCATCACTTAGATTTCTTGTGCTCTTTTTACCACCAACAATGAGGGAACCACCAATTTGAATTTTGCCTTCAGCTTCCTTTGGTGGCAGCACGTACTTGCTCCGTTTTGCCCATTCACTGTAGTTTTCAGTAGTGCTTCCATGAAGGCTGCCCATTGAAGTCAAAGTGTAGTCAAGGATATAAGAATCGCCTACCATCCTCTCAAGTCGATCGAAATGACGCTCAGCATAAGGTGCCACACATGATAGGATTTCAGGCACACCTTCAAATGACAGAGCTATCTTTGCCGCAGGGATTGCAGTTATCACAGCATTTATGACGATCATTGCAATATGAGAGTTCCTAGCTCGTGTATTCCATTCTCGGCAATAGGTAAGAATTTTCTTGAGACGATCTGATGACCATTTAACAACATGTTTTTGAAGAGTTTCAACACCGCGGCCGTTCTTTGGGTCTTTCTCAACAATTTCAGTCAATACCTATTGAATAAAAAGGGTGGAAAAGTAAATGAGAATGGTATCATATATATTATGAAAAAAAATTTCATCAAATAATCTCACCCTTAACACTTGATTAGGCTTGTCTAGCTCCAATGCAAGGGTAAGGGCTTCTTCAAAATTTCTTCGACGTAAATGGTTGGTTAATTGCTGCTCCATCATAATATGTTGCTCTTCAGCTTCCCTCACGGCATCGTCTCTTTCTTTAGTTGTGTCTCGCCATACTGCAAGTTTGGAATCAGCTCCTCCACTGAACAGAGCAGTGCCACATGGAGACAGATCGAGTGCCCATACCTTATCAGCATGCCCGTCTATTGTACTTTCGCATTCGTTTGTTCGAATGGTCCACAATTTGATCAATCCATCTGACCCCGACGAGAACAGCTAAAGGGAACGGGATAGAAAATAATTAACTTTTGGCTCAACGACCTAAACATACATTGTAATAGAAACAGCCCTACCTGCAGTCCACTTTGTAAAAAGCGAACTCTGAGCACTCCAGCCATGTGGCCCTGAAAAGTGCGGATGCAGTTGCAATCAGTGGTGGACCAAAGCTTAATCGTCTTGTCTCCACTTGCTGTTGCAACAACCCTATCGATCGGAGAAAATTGACAGTCCCAGACCCCTCGTTTATGTCCCTTAAGAGTGCCATGTAAGGACAGATCGGTAGTCTTCCAGAGTTTTACTTGTTTGTCTTGTGACCCAGTAGCGATGAGTGAGTCATTTGGAGCGATCGAAACAATGTTGATATCCTGCATATGAAGCGAAAGAGCAACGTTCGTTATGCAGTGTTCCTGTTGACAATCATTAACAATCTGTACTCACCTTTTCGTGAGCACGGGCGCTCAATCTTGCATTGAGTGACTTTTCTTCCTTCACTCCTTCTACCCAACGACTAAGAACAGTGGATCCTGGTAGAGACCAAATCTTCAGAGTTCTATCTTTACTTGCTGTAACAGCAAATGCACCAGCCCCATTCTCCGCTGCTTTACCGCCAACATCGTAACACCCAATTTTGTTGGACAGTGCCACTGACCCTACGGCTTCAGTGTGCCCTGTGGCAACAGCAAGGCACCTTTTCGACACAATGTGCCACAATCGCATCGTTTTATCTTTGCTGGCTGTCACGAGATACCTCCCACATGGGCTAGCATCAATTGACAAAACTATTGCCGTGTGCCCATCTAGCATGCCTCTGGGCGAGAGCGCTGAGTGTCTCTCTACGTCATCGCCAATCTCATCCTCATTAGCGTCTCCGAGACTAAATAATCGAACCTGGGAGCTGTTGGTTGCAACAGCCACTGTGTGCTTGTCAGAGTTTCCTGAATTGGACTGCTGGGGTATAATGGAAAGGTCGAGAATTTCACCATTATGCCCAATAATTGCACGGTCGAATACAAGTTCGAGAGAATTGTTGTCAGTAATCCATTGCATTCGCAAGAAGGTCATATTGTGCTCGGCATCAATAGCCACGAGCAATGGAGTCAAATGGGTCGTCGACAAACTTGTTAGATGAAGCGACGTATAACCACCATTTTCCTCACCAAATGCTGCATCGTCGCCTTGTGCCAAAAATAGAGAAAAATCGGAAATGACATTCTGAATGCCCTTAGCACTGTCTCCGGGAGTTGCTTTCCAGAGTCGAACAACACCTTTCGTGCCGCACGTGGCGAGGACAACATCTTTCCGATCAAGAATCTCTCGTTGACCTTTTGTCTTTGATATTGGACGCAACTTGTGAGGCAGCAATGTCATGCTTTCAACCTGTTCATACACAGGCAGTGTCTTAATCCTACTGTAAGATATCTTGACAGAAATTTGTTGCTGTTGGCTGGTACCATCACCGCCCGTCTTCTTCTTCTTTCGTTTAGGACCATCAGTTTCAACAACTTCTTCCTCGGATATTAGCCACGTATTTATCACCGAGTCTCTCCCGGATGAAAAGAAAAGCCCCGCTCCATGTTTGCGCGTCCTTGATGCAGAAGCAACAGAATCACCGCTGGCGTACCCAACCTCGGACGACCATGCAACACAAGTCACTGCGCTCAGATGATCCCTTAACACTGCCACGGGAAGAGAAGCCTGCTTTGTATCACGAGCATCTATCAACAAATCATGAATAGAGATTGATCCATCCTCTCGTCCAATAGCCAAGATGAGAGAGGTTGTAGTCGGTCTCCATTCAAGGCAGGTTACAGCATACCTTCCCCTACCACCAGCACTTCCTGACGACGAAGACGTGGGATACAAGGCGTGTGTGGCATATCCGTTCCTAGTGTCCCAGATCTTTACAAGTCCATCTACAGATCCAGTTGCAAAGAAGATTCCCGACGGATGAAAAGCAACTTTGGTCACTGGGAGGGAATGTCCTGACTTGCCAAACGAAAAAATCACTTTTGCTGGATCCGTGATGGATGTGACACTTTGTGGAGGATGCTTCACCTCAGACTCGCCATCATCTTTCCTTTTCGATTGATTTTGATCCTTAACTGACTCCTTCTCTCCGATGGGAACTCGAGCAGTAAGACTATATTTCCGAACTAAATGTGATCTTGTCACCGCAATCAAATCTGTATTGTTAGGGGACAATGCAAACGCTGTAATTGCTTCTGCGTCTGCATCATCATCCTCGTCATCATCCTCATCCTCTTGATTGCCGCTTTCATTATAATCACTGGATAGATCAATTCCGCCCTGGAATAATTTCCCCTTGCGCACCGTTCTCACTAGAAGACCAGTGGATGCCTCAATAACGGAAACATCTCCCCCGCGCTGGGCCAGTATGAAGTGCTGTGGAGACGGTGGCTGTCCATCAAGTGTTGTTGCTGCAGCGATTGCAGTCATCGGCGATATTGGTGAATGGGAAAAGATAACTGTCCCACCCGTATAACAGGGACTGTGCGTCGTTAGTGCTGCCCATGATTTGGATATTTGGGGTGGAGAATCTGACGCGGCAATTGCTTTGCCATCATTGGAATCATCATCATCATCGGAATCATCATCATCTTCGTCGCTACTACTACCATTTCTACCATCAGCATCATATGCAGATTGATGAACAGCATCCTCCATCTTTTCATCATCGTCATCGTCATCGTCATCGTCATCTTTGTCGGAATGTTCCATCGAAGTGCCATCATCATCTTCGGTTGCAAGTTCCTCTTCCTCCTCCTCTTCATCAGAATTATCAGAGGAAGAAGATTCACTCCTTTCGTCATCTTTGCCTTTAGGTGGCTGAGCTTGGCGTCGGCGTGCCATCTTGGGTTAGTAGATTGGATATTGGATGGTGAATGGAGATGGAGTGTGGAGTGTGGAGTGTGGAGTGATAAATATTGAATCTGCGATGGCGATGGGTGGTCGTGAATGAAGCGTGCTTTCTCTGGGCAAAAACGAGACGCTGGCGGGAAGGTTCGCGGATTTCTGACAGACAATAAAATATCCCGACGCCTGACGACAAACAACTCGTGTTCAATGTCACAACCTGTCACAACACACAAACCGTCGGTTGTCAAGAAGTTATGTTGAGACAAAGGCTGATGAGTGTATCTATATCATTGTTAACACATTTACTGATCCATCAGAGTCTAGGCGGACAATTTGACCCTCGCATACCTCTTTTATCTCATCGCAAGTATACCTACCATTCCTGCTAGTGCTCGGTAACACTCCTCCTCCTCCATTGCCCTGTCTAATCGCGACATGTTCCGGTCCTGGACAATACTCGTTCCCACTACCGCGGATCCATCTGCCTAAGGTAGAGTCCAACGCAAGGAATGCCCCATCACAATACGTGCGAATTTCAAAGTCGGGAGTATGACCCACCGCGATTCTATCAATACCATCCATGAAATGAAGCATATCATGCAAAGTTTCACACACCTCGTCTTGGTCAGTGGCCTCATCATCGTACGAACCGTGGCTTTCCCACTTGGCGTATCCCGGATGATTGCCTCGATATGTCATCAGCTCGTACACAGCCTCCCCACCATGTACAAACAAGGTATTAATATTCTCTGCTAAATGGGCAATCGGTCGACTCTCCATCCAATTTCCCAGCACCGATCCAGATCGATAGGTATTTAAATATGCATTTTGATATTCCGTCAATCGTTCAATGGCAAGTGTACGATATTCTGGTGGGATAAGATCGGTGATTGCATACTGTATTCCCCGTTTTCGGTAGTATTCCGTATCGTCCGTGGTAGACGGTAGTTGCAGGGATGGGACATTTCGGACAGCCGAATGGGCATTGAACGAGTACACTTCCATACTTGCTGCGTAGAGTAAATCGAGGACCAATTCATCCTTCTCGTCGAGTTCGCGAGGAGTGGTTGTTGTAGTTGACAATGATGTTGGAACATTCTCCGATACGACATCATCATTCTTTTCCTTATTCTCATCATCATCTTGCTTGTTCTGAATATAATTGTGATAATCACCAGGATGAACAGTCGCGTAGGAATAGGCACTATATCTCTCGGCAGGTGCAATCCGCGCATCCCTGTCACGCAATAATTCGAGTTCATGATTTCCCAAAATGGCAGTGACATGGGATGGAAAAGTCAGTGTTAGGTCTCGTACGNAATAATTCGAGTTCATGATTTCCCAAAATGGCAGTGACATGGGATGGAAAAGTCAATGTTAGATCTCGTACGAATTCGACTGTCTGTCGTGCCGTGGGTCCTTTGTCAACGTAATCCCCCATGAATACGAGGGTTGAGTTTTGATTTGTCCATGTCCACTTCGATGGATCGTTCAGTCTCTTGAAGAGCGGTGGCAGTGGCGCTGTTGCTGCTGCTGACGATGATGTAAAAGGGACGTGTGATTGACTTTCCTCATCTCGAAGAAGATTGGCGATCAAGCCGGTTCGATTGACCCATGACACAGCGCATATAGCATCTCCGTGAAGATCACCAATAACGAAGACTGAAGATGTAATGGTGGTGGTGGTGGTGGTAGTAGCGGAGGAGGAAGAATCGTCGTCGTCGTCGTCGGAGCATACTACTTCTTTGCCATCCTCGCTGGATGCAGATGCAGATGCAGATGGTGCAGGGCCCCTTCGACAGACATCAACATCATTGTTGCCATCATCTTGCGCGGCGACGGATGAAGCCGTTGTCAGCCATGATGACGGCAATAATGCAGCTAGGAAGAGGATCAGTCCAATGCTCACACGTCCCATGGCGTTCATGGTCATGACCGTGATGCACAATCATCCGAAATAATAGAGAGCAGCGAGCGGATGCTTCCCGCCATATTCATCGTAGTCGCCTGCTGCATCTTAAAATAAGGGACACAACTCGATACAAGAAGAAGAAGAAGAAGATGTCCTCCTCCTCCTCTTCCAACACCCCCGCCGACGCCAACAAAGGCTGCGTGGGCCCCACATCCCAAAACGCAGGCAAGGCCTCCGCATGCGACGGATGTCCCAACAAATCCGCCTGCTCCTCCGGGGCATTCTCATCTCCCGCGGCCATTTCCGCACGGGAGGCGGAGAAATCGGTTCTACAAAATGCACTCTCCAATATCTCCCACGTCATACTTGTCCTGAGCGGAAAGGGCGGCGTGGGGAAAAGCACCGTATCCACGCAAATTGCCATGTCGCTAGCCTCGCGAGGGTACAGCGTCGGACTGCTCGACGCCGACATCTGCGGACCGTCCGTGCCTCGCATGTCGGGCTCGCTGGGACGTACCGTCCATCAATCCCAGAATGGATGGGAGCCGGTCTACCCAGCTCCGAATTTGGCAGTCATGTCCATATCGTTTTTGCTGGAGGAGACAGATGCGGCCGTGGTGTGGCGCGGTCCGAGAAAAAATGGACTCATTAAACAGTTCTTGACGGAAACCGATTGGGGAGGAGGGTCGACGACCACGGAGGACGAGGGATTGGATTACTTGATTATTGATACGCCGCCTGGGACAAGCGATGAACATATTTCGATTGTGCAGTATCTGAATGATGCACGGCCAATGAGGAGTGTGGGTAGTAGTAATGGTAGTAGTAGAGGAGCAGGAGCAGGAGCAAGTGGTGCAATTGTCGTAACCACGCCGGAGGAGGTTTCCATGGCAGACGTGCGGAAGGAGTTGAACTTTTGTAAGAAAACCAGTGTGCCAGTATTGGGTATTGTGGAAAACATGTCAGGATTGCAGATGCGCGTATCGGATTTGACCTTTTTTAATGATGCTGGCGCCGAGGATGGTGAATCGTCTTCGTCATCCTCATCATCATCATCACCCATGGATTGCACCAATCATGTCCTATCCTTACTGCGAGAGAAATGCCCGGAGGTGTTATCCATGATTGCATCAGCCGATGTCTTCCCACCCACAGGATTCGGTCCTCGGGGTATGGCCGAAAAATTTAATGTTCCCTACCTTGGGAAGTTGCCATTGGATCCCAATTTGTTGAAGGCATGCGAAGATGGAACTTGTTTCGTCGAAAAGTATCCGATGAGTCCAGCCGCGAAGCCTCTAAATGATATTGTTGACAATCTGATTTTGGCATTGCCCGTGGAGGAGGATGAGGAGGAGGATGACGAGGAGGAAAAAGTGAAAGATGCAAATAAAGATGAAGATGTCATGCGGATATAGATGCGATCATGTTGATGATGATATATTAGGTACCTCATCATACTATTATCTATCATGTCGCCAAGAAATCCACTTTTTCCAACCCAATGAATTCATATTAGCAGGAAAAGTTAACACTTCATGTCCATTGCGTATTGCTCCACTTATTTCTAACTGTTTTATGAATGTAATGAGATTCAGATGCAAATTTTATTATCTCATGATACTCTTGGGGTATTGATCGAACATGAGTTTCGTCTTGACCACTCCGACAACTTCCAATTCTACACCGCTATGCGATTTCAGCCTTTTTGATTCATTGTTATTACTCATCTGACTTAATTTACTAGACTTCCTTTTCCTTAGAATGGCGAAGGGCTCTTTCAGTTTGATTGCTGATCCCTTCAGTTCATGATTCCCAATAATTAAGGTTGGAGCACCCTAGAGAGAGAGAGAGAGAGGTGCAAGAGTAGTAAAAAAATATGATTGAGAACAATTGGCAAAAGTTGAGGTAATATCAGAGAAAATGAAGAAGTTCACTTACAGCAGCATCGAAGTTGAGAGATCCGAGCTCGACCCGTCGTTTGATATTGATAGCGTCGACGGAAGCATTCACTTGTGGCGGTTGTGGCGGTTCGTCCATTGGCCGCAACAACTCTCCATTTAGTTCTAACATCACCCACTCTGTCTCTCCTGCGGAATCTGAACACGACGGGGTGCGGATTGGAATTATCATCGTTGTCTTGAGCGGTGGCGGTGGGAGAGAGGGGAGGATGGAGTGAAACCTGGTCAAACTCGATGACTTTCATCTTTCATGGTTATGATCGGTGTATCATATCGTACAACATACAGTTTAGTTCGCAACAATTTTTGGTCGGGCCGGGGGGAAGCGCCCGAAACTTTACCTACGTTCACCTACCTACGTCCGCAGGCAAAATACAAAATAACAATAACAAGCAGGCGGCAGGAGTGACGCACATCATTGCGTCTGCATGATGGATGGCAGTGGATGGCTGATGGCTGATTGGTGTGAATGAAGAAGGAGACGTTTCCTTCCTCCGCCATAATCTACCTAGTAGATAGAAGAGGCAACGACACCGATTCAATCAATACAGCAACATGAATCTTGACAGGGTCTTCGTATTGCTACTCGCATCGATTGGTGCTGTCACTGGATTTACTCAATGCGGGCACACCTCATTCTCATCAGTGTCCGTGGCTTCGTCCTGGGCGTCAAGAGCGGCCTATGCCCCCTCCGTGCGTGTTGCGAGCACTGTATTCAGTGAAGCTGAGCAAGCCGAGTCGAGTGAACAGGTAGTGAGTGAAGCGCCTGCATTCGAAACTGCAATTTATGTCGGAAATATTTCTTTCGGTAAGTTCGCCGCTGTAGTATTCTCGTATTTCAAAGTGGTGGCTTCATAATATCCCATCCTCCTTCGTCGGCTCGTTTTTGGTTTTACACGTGTAAAAAATAAAGGCACCCTTGAGAGTGATATCAGAACTGCATTTGCTGCGCATGGATCTGTTTCCAAGGTCTCAATACCGATGGATAGAACGACGGTGAGTAGATTTAAGAGTCGAGTGCAACATTTCTCCGTTCTACCCACCAGCTGTCTTACGTCCATAAACGGCATACAACGTGTCATGCTAGGGACGCTCCCGTGGTTTTGCATTTGTTACCATGTCCAACGCTGAAGATCATGCCACTGCTATCGCAGCGTTGAATGAGTCGGAGCTTGACGGTCGGACAATTTATGTCAGTGAAAGCGTACCCAAAGAAAAGGCTGCGGGTAATAAAACAAGCGCAAGGGATACCCCTAGAAGTAAGAATGATGTATGCAAGATTGATTTGTGAACCCTTCTTCAAATCATTCAACAGCTGACTATTTTGTTATGTGTTTGGTCTGCAGGAAATTCTTCTCGAGGAACAAAGCTATACGTGGGCAATCTCAACTTCGGCACAACCGTGGAGGAACTTCAGGCGGCATTTGCAGAGTTCGGTGAAGTGAAAGATGTCTACCTTCCTTCTGACTACGATGGAAATCCGCGGGGTTTTGCCTTTGTGCAAATGGAGGAGGAGAATGCCATCAAGGCAATTGATGGATTGAACGGCGTGGAGCTTGGTGGCCGCACACTAAATGTTAAAAAGTCTCTTCCCAAAGGAACATCGAACTCTAGGTAATTGATGAAGTTCATGAGGAAAATTGTTTTTGCATGGGGAGAGAATTACCGCAACAAATTCTGTAATGATTGGATGGTTGCGTTCCTATCTCAAATTATTTTTTCATTAGCATGGGTGTTGTTCCATTTTTGGGTTTTGCGAACAGATACCACTTCGCTTCTTGACATTTTTTATTCTGACATAGTTTGACGTAGAAAGTGTCTTCTCCAACTACTGATCTTGTGTTTTCTCTATCTCTGAGAGAGTCTCTATGAGAGTGAGAGGGAAATGTAAATTATTAGACCCATATCTCTAAAGAAAGTTGCTCAATGTTTTAATGTTTCTTTCATGTTTCTTTGCTCTCTCGGATGAGGGAGAAGCAAGAGATAGAGGGATCGGTTGTTCTGGGTTCCACGTGTTGCTTGCTGACGTACGCACGCGAACCCCGCCTGGCCGGCCACCACCATTTTTTTCCACCCGAGCCTGTTCCACCACCCCACATCACCATACTACCATCACCCACGCACAAGCGAAAGCACTTCCGTCGCCAGCAGCATCAGTCAATCAAGGTCAGGTCCAGCTCCCACTTTTCCGTCTCGTCGGCCTCCATCTCCATCCATCCATTAAGATTAAGATCCCTCATTATTTTTTGACGCAGCGAGAGAGGTAAACAACACAGCAACATGAATCTCGACAGGGCCTACGTATTTTTATTCGCATCGATTGGTGCTGTCACTGGATTTACTCTAAATGGTCCTACCCCATTCTCGTTGATCGCAACCGGTGCGTCAAAGGTGGTCCTAGCTCCCACCGTGCGGGTGGCGAGCACAGTCTTCAGTGAAGCTGAGCAAGCCGCAGAGGCGACCGAAACTGTTGAAACCGCGTCTACAGCACCTGCATTCGAAACTGCAATCTATGTCGGGAACATTTCTTTCGGTAGGTTGGCATTTCTGTTTTTGGATTGAGTTGGGATTGATGTGTGCCTCACACCAATTCTTCTTTTATTTTTATCTCTCATAAAGACACCCTTGAGAGTGACCTCAGATCTGTCTTTGCTGCGCATGGATCTGTTTCCAAGGTTCAGGTGCCGACTGACAGGAATACGGTGAGTGAATCATTCACATTGAACATTGAAGTATCACCTGCTATAATTTTGACTCGTTTGGATATTCAAACAATACACAGGGACGATCCCGTGGTTTCGCATTTGTAACCATGTCCAACGCCGAAGATCATGCTGCTGCGATTGCTGCCTTAAATGAGTCGGAGGTCAATGGTAGGACAATTTATGTTAGTGAAAGCTTGCCCAAGGAAAAGGTTGCTGGTAGTAAGAAGACATATGCAGAGTCAAAGCGAAGTAAGTTCCAAGTGCAACAGGTACAAATGTGAATTCTGACCAGTAGCTGACAAATAAACTGACCTAATATTATACAGAGACTGCTCCTACTGGAACTAAGATTTATGTGGGCAACCTCAACTTCGAAACCTCCTCAGAGGAACTTAAGACCGCATTTGCAGAGTTCGGTGAAGTTAAGGATATTTTCATGCCTTCTGACTACGATGGAAATCCGCGGGGTTTTGCTTTTGTGCAAATGGAGGAGGAGAATGCACTCAAGGCAATTGAAGGGATGAACGGTGTGGAGCTCGGAGGACGCACGCTAAACGTGAAGAAGTCTCTTCCCAAGGGCACAAAGACCGAACCTACAGGTGAGTGTGACGGTCTTGCATGAGAGAGGTCGTTCGGATCGTTGTTTCATCGTCTCACAGCGCGTGCGTCTTACAATTTTTAGAGGTCAAGCTTTACGTCGGCAACTTATCGTGGGGTACGGAAGAAGGAGCTCTTCGTGAGTTATTTGAGGAGTACGGAAAAGTGGTTGATTGCTATCTCCCAGTCGACAAGGAGACTGGTCAGCATCGTGGGTTTGCTTTCGTGACGATGGATCCGAATGATGCTCAACGTGCTGCCGACGAGACGGACGGGTATGAGCTGGATGGAAGGATTTTGCGTGTCAATGAAGCACAACCCAAAGGCGGTAATCGCTCATACAATAATTACAATGATGGGTATGATGGAGGTGACGCGTATGACGGAGGTGCGGGTGATTCGTGGGGCAACGAGGCATATTAATAAGGACAAAGCTACCAACTCTACACAGTAATAGTCCGTTCGCAATTAAATCAATCATTAGAAACAATGTTTACATCTACGGGTCATTCGGTCTTGGATCTTTCCACCTGAATTCGATTTCACTGTAGTCGATTCCCATACCATCCGCTCTCAAGTGCTTCATGAATTGATCATGCATTTTATTGTGAACAAACTGGCATAAATGCCTTTCCGTTGTTTTCTTTTCTACATCGATGCCGTACAGCTCATAAAACTTGGATGTTTCCCTTGCGCCGCCTAGCCCGTATTTCGCTTCCTCCGCATGATTCCATTCAGACGGATCAACTCCAGGATTCATGTTGACGATACCGAGTAGCCTCTTCATAGCTATCACGCCTTTACCTTTGTATTTTTCAGAGTGTTCCCAAAAGTGTGGGACTTTATTCCTACCTGCCTGATTTTCACCTTTTGCATAACTATGAAAGCAAACACTCCTTTCTGGTGCAAAATAATCGTAACCAACGGTAAATCCTCTCAATCCAATTGACATCTCTTCACCTTGAAAGATCATAGGCTTAAAGTTTCACGCGCATATTATTGCTTTGATGAGAGTTAAGTTTTCGTGTTGGCATAGAAAGGAACGGGGATGTCTTACCTGATACAAATCATACGGCACAGTAGCAACGAAATGGCCACGAGAAAAACTGTATCCAGCGGCCCAGTACGGCTGGGATAGCGAGCAAGTATTATCGTTCAGTGAGCTTCGATTTCATAATTGCAATGGAAGAAAACAGAACACTCACCTGTAATTGCGGCATCCCATGGATATCGGGCACACCCTCTGGCTGAGACAAGTGGCGCAAGTGNCCTGTGCTCTTCCGATCTTATACAAACAAATGGGTTGGTTGGGATCTTGCGAGCAAGGGGAGTGTGGAATATCACATGAGCCATCTTCTCCAGCTACAATTTGGTCGACTACGGCGACCCGAATTCTTTCAGGATGTGCTGCCGCCGAGAAAATTGATGTCACTTTTTTCATGAAGTGTGGACATGACGAACGATACCAAATAATAACATGTCGGGTGAAAATAAATCAAATAATGCCTTGGAATATTGCAATACACCAAGGCTTAGAAACTTACCAGTATCACGACATTGCCAATCCCGATAACTAGCAATTCCAACAAAGACAGTCCGTTCATTGAGAGGGCATGCATCTCCCCGTGTGTTACTACCTGTGAGTGGATCGGGTGTGATGCACGTCCCAATTGATAATGCCCGTTCACGGGACATGAGCTTATTTTCATGGATTGCTACAGGGTCAGTAGCCCAAAAGGATGGAACCGACATTAAAACCTCATGACCTTCGTCAAATCCAGGGTGTTTGATATCTTCGAACTTTCCATCTTCGTTTCGAATTGACACTGGCCATATTCCTCTTGGCACAGGTGATTTTGATGCATCCACTTCCATTTCTTCCTTTTTCTCACCAGTCATCGCCTTTCCATCTTCCTTCGAATACTTTCCTCGCAATTTAGCAACTCGTTCTTTCGTCCTCTGCACCAGTCCTCTCATCCCTCTGGCCTCGCCTTCTGGTAAATTCCAAAAGAACACGAGGCATACCATCAGATACAATATGAATATGCATCCTCCTATGAGACAAAGTGCTGCAGAGTTTCCACCTTTCCCGGACGATTTACGAGCACGTGATCGATGTACACGCTTTTTACGCAATTCTAATCGCTTTGATCGAGAAGCGGACCCCCGACGGCTGCTGTCGCCGCTGTCGCTCACGTCGTAGATTCCGCCGTTGCTGATGTACGCGATTCCCTCCCCACCATGACTATTATTTATGGAAGGATTAATTTTCTTCTTCCTTGACCGGGCCTCGTTGCCTTGTTTAGAGCGAGGTGCTGCTTCGACTGCAGCATCGGTGCTACTGCTCATGGTCTTGGTTTTTGTTTTTTGCGTAGGTAAGCAAATTGTTCATTTGGAATTGGAAAATCGATCTGAAAACGAAACCGATCCAAAACAAATATTTACGTTGTACTCCTTTATTGTAGGTAGAACGTGCAGTTTCAGTTTCGCTGCATGATATCGAGTCAGAGTTACCTAATGAAAATGAAAACTTCCGCAACGTTGCGGGCAGATGCCAGAGGAGTGGTAATAATAGCATGGAGATGGAGACGGAGTGTTCAATCAGAGAGAGACCTGTGGTACTAATAGATTCCCGAAAGCGAACACCAACGACCATTGTTGTCAATCATTAACTACAGGATGGAAGAGTCACATCGTTTAAACGGTCAGTACATAGTATTAGTATTATAACATGGGGCAAGCTCAATCATTCCAAACGAAGCTACATTGGTATGCCCTTGCTGAGGTAAGAATCGATGCTCGAGTCCTCCCGTGTGTCACAGCTCAATGGTCCAGTTCTCATTCGTTTTGTGATTATCCTATCCCGATGTTCAATCAATTATAGGACTGGAGTGGGTGCAAGCGGCGGATTCGGAAGAGCCAAGGTGCCGAGGCACGAGTGCTGAATTCATGTGAGTTGCTCGTCGCACTCATTCCTGCATCATGAGATTAGCTACTGACAATCCTCGAATTTAATCCGAAAACTCACACGAAAAGGTGGAGACTTACCACTCCACTTAGCATGCTACACCGGAAATGCCCCACCCGATATTTTACGAGCTCTAATCGATGCATATCCCAGTTCTCTTCGGATGCCAAATAAGTTGGGTCGAGATCCGTTGGAATTGGCAAGCATCAATTATCACGTGGATCATCCCTACCGTGCCGAAGTGCTCTTTTTGCTCCGGTGGTATCTACCAGGACAGCCTTCTTCTTTCAATCTATTCGTAGAAAATGGAGATGGTCCGACACAGCATCATCATAGTACTAGCAATTCTTTCACTGGCGGCGAGGTATTGATTCCTGTTGACATATTTTCCCAATCTCCACCCAATAACATGTACATGGCATCGACAGTATGTGTCGCATGCATGGAGAATCCATCCAACATAGCCATACTTCCTTGTGGACACATTTGCTTGTGTAAAAGATGCGTTTGTAGTACGAGTGTCTTACGATGCGGGAAGTGCCCGGTAGGTCGTTGTGAGGTAATGGGTTTGTATCAACTCGAGGAGGAGATGGAACAGGAAGAAGCGACTGCAATCCATGCCGAGGAGGCGTCACGTTTTTGTGAAGAGGATGTCAATGACACGATGCAAAAATCTGAAGGGAGGTATGGTCGAGTTGTAGGAATGGCTTGTTGATACGTTCTCCCAATTGACTTTTCCATTGACAGAGGTGGATTTTTTTGAAGCAAAGAAAGGAACGCATTTGAGATTCTTTGCCACTCTGCCTCTGTGTCCTTCATTTACACGATGTATTGAGCTTTTGTTATTATTAAGTTTTGAACTATGTACCAATTATGTAACAAGCATCCTCTCCTTGGATAAAGACAATGAATGCATCATTTGCTTGTGAAGTTGTAATGTTTTCTGTAACTTAAGTCTTATATTATACCCCAGGAGCTGACATGCACAATCATACATGCCCAGATTTGAGAGAAATTGTTATAACCTCAGTTCTGGACACTTTTTGTGTTGGTCGACAACTACTGATGATGGTACCTTGTCATAGTAGATTAAAATTAAGAAATTGGGAGATGTAATTGTTGGGTGATGCTAGTGGCATCACTGGCTATACAGCTACTCATACAGAAAACAAAGAACAACACAAATTAAGAAATGATATTTGTTTTTGAATATTAGAGAATTAAATATTGACCAATTGTGACTAATACCAAAAAAGTTTATAATGATTAAATTTGAAACTTAAATCAATAGCTAAATGTAACTGAAATGTTTGAGTACATCTACTGGGCCTAAACAACGAACAGACTACATCTGAGACCAAATCCTTTATTGGGTAATCCTTGACATAGACTGGACTTGAGGTATCAAGCAGGGTAGTATACCACCCCCCATCAACCATCAAGACACAACGCGCTACTTAGGGGCTAACATCTATGTAGTTTAGCACCATCTCCCTAATTGATATGCTCTATAGTCTCTGTGGAAAGTAGTTAAGAAGTATGTCATGCAACTTCATGCAAACATTAACCACTCGGTCACTGAGACCTCCAACTTAAATCAATAACTACTGCATGATGCATGCTGCATGCTCAAACCTCAACTCTTAATCTGAAGTTGCAAGTCAATTAAACTGCAAAGAATGGTACAATGAACAACAATCATGTTTTTTACTTAAAGTATAATTTTGGCTAAGCTGAAATCAAATGCAAAATGTGCAGTGTTGTTGATTCATTTTTACAGCTCATTTGTCAATTCTACTCTACTCAGTTCATGTGGCTATTCTTACCCCAATTCCATTGAATTTTGTACATATTTTACTTTTTGGTGTATTAGTTGTTGTATTTATGAAGTAAATCAGCTTGGGGTGCAATTTTAGCTCATCCTAGTAGACCCATCAGATGATGTACTAAAATTTTTGTTATTGTCTCAAGTCTTTATTCACCTTGCTCAGTTTTACTGTTTTTACTACTGATTTCAAACTCCTTACTTGTGTTCCAATAAATCCTGTGGTTAGTGGCTACTTCAGTACAGTGTGTCTGTCTTTTTTCATGAATGCACAAAGACCTACATACTGTTCAGGAAAAGAAAGTCCTTGGCATGTACTGACTTTCAAATTTGTTGCTTAGAGAGTGAAGGAATCATGATGAAGGGGGGAAGGTGGCATCTCTTGTGTCCCAGTAAAAGTCCCGTCGTTTGCGTCAGCCTTTTTTCTTGGGCACATTTGGCGGTGGTTCGTCCATCCGGTCCAAATCTTTCTGTCGATGTCAGACTTGCTTTTCAAGCAGTGATGTAGAAATGTATTTCCAGAACTTTTTCAGTCATGCGTGATTTAGTCATGCATTCATTATAATGTCATGCATTCATTATAATGGTACTATTCCTACGTAGATTTTCCATGCATTCAATAATGTCATGTATTCATTATAATGACCATGCATGTAATGAATGAATCTCTAACACTTTCTTCACAGGGGAATCAGTATCATGCATTCACCATGCATGCACCGTGCATGTCTCCCAACTTCCCCTCTCCGAGTGCCGATAACCACTAACAACAACTCCGAACTCAAAATAATAGGAGCCTGGCCAGTTGTCCCCCCTGCCCTGCCAAAAACCTGCTAACTCAACACAACCTTCTCATTAAAATTCCTTCACTCTCTTAGTACAGAAAAATCTCAATATTATGAACAACCATATCTTATATCTTGCCAAAATCCAAAAGTGGAAAGTGGACCATGCATCCAGAAGCATCCAGAACAGCATTTGTCAAAATGATCAGTCCAAAATCCAAAATCATCATTCCTAAAAAATGTAAAAATATTGTAAATTCAAAACTTTCTGGAATTTTCTCGTGTTCTTTTGCGCTCTTGTGTGTTCTTGATTCTGCCTCGCATATCAAAAACTTCAAACTTCCTTCACATCCACCCGAACCCAGCCTTAAGTAACACCATGTAATAAGTAATAAGTATGTAATAGTTAATAGTACTACAACTCATGCAGCTGCTGACACCTTCCATCCTGTCAACCTTTCAGCCACAGGAGGCATAGTAGTACCAGCTACTGTCTCTCCACACTACTTTTCTTCTCACGAAGCGAATCAACCCCGTTGCTGTTGCTGCCTCGCCGCCATCTCCCCGCCGCCGTTTTGATTGCGTGGCACTCGACGAAGCAAGAAGTAGTGACGGAAATCATCTTGACACGGTCGTGAACTCTCCCTGTTATGATCATGAATGTGCGGGGCTTGTGATGACGCAGGACATCAGTTAGAACGCAGCCAAAGTCAAAAAGAGCAACGCAACATCCCAGAGCTAGAGATCGAGGCTCAGAGTTCCGATAAGCACATGAGCGTGACCCGAAATGGTACTGCCTCCTACACCGCTGCAGCAGAGAACAATAGGAACTTGTCATCTCGCAGCAGTAGCTTCCATCAGCGATCTCTCACGTCTCCAATTCCATGTACGACACGGAGAATTATTTTCCCGTCGCTGTATGATGGCTCAAAGCAGCAGCAGCAGCCATCACTCTACATGCACGACCATGACATAGCTGGGCAGAATGTTGCGGCGAGCGACGCAGATAGAGGTCTACCCCATATGCGTGCAAACTCACTTGATGGCATTTTAATTCCTCTGCCCATAATATCGCCGGGACGTGTTGATGGTGGCAGTTGTATCAGACCTGGTGACGACGCGAAGCAAGTGGGTGGGTCGCCACCACGGCCCTTGAACAACGTCATTCCAAGACCTATTGCACAAGACCGTCCTCCGCCACAGTCACGCTGTGCTGCACAAGACCCTCTTTTATCTAGTTCATTAGCTGCAGCAACTGCACTAAACGCCCCTCTTCCTCCACGCTCCCGATCTATCATTTTGGGAGATGTACTGCGACATAGAACTTACTATCCTGCGGCTACCATTCCCACTCCAGTAAGCGATAACAACAACTACAACAACGGGAAGAAATCATCTCCCAATGCAAAAACTTCCAAACCAATAACTTCCATCCTTCGTCGAAGACTTCCTGTGGTTCCACCAACACCACCACCACCATCATCAACTGCCGCCGCAATAAGTCGACGAGCATCAGCTCCTAATATAGCAACATCTTCCTTGCCGAAAGCATCAACACCAAGACATCAATTGTCCAAATCACTAT
>JALLAX010000031.1:0-12573 GCA_036939555.1 Discostella stelligeroides
GAAATTGCTTCTTTTCTGATGATTCTGAGGTAAGTCCTCGGAGGTGTATGAGTGGGTTGGCCCCCATTGATGATGTGGTTGTCCTAGAATAATGGGAAAGCAAAAAGACAAACGAATACCGTGAGAGGTAATAAGCACATGCTTCCATTATTTCTCCCAGAGAATGTGTGTCCGTCACGACAAAGCATCAATTTATCAAATCGTTTTTGTGCGTCAGATAAACAATCTACGGGCGGTACCACCAAAATTTGCCTCATGTGAATATTGTATTGTATCACAACGACAAAAGTGTTCGCTCACAATCATGATTACGATGGAATATCGATCAGGGGTAAGTCAACGACACTTTCACAAAAAGACTCACCTCCATTCAGATGTCGCTTGTCATTTTCATGTTCAACGATTGTATCTGTTCTAGTTGTTGCATTTGCATTCCCACCTCCCTGCTTGGAAGTGACATGCTCCTGCATGTGTTCGTCCTCGTGCAGCACAGCGTCTTTCATCGCCACACCACCATCAAAGCATTTCGACAATGAACGAATAATGGTGGAGGAGGCGGTGGAGTCCGTCTCCCCACATGTCCCTCCACCACCACCTTTTCCTGACGACGTCGCAACGGGGGACGAGGACGCTGACGGAGGCGGCGAGATTGCCGCTCCGCCGCTGCCACTCCCGCCACATTTGGAATTGCTGGCTGACAGGAATAATTGGAACAGTAGAGGAGAGGAGCGAGGCGACGTCGACGACTTGGACATGGTCGTTGTTCAAGCGACAGACAAGGGCGATGGGCGATGACAACAAACAAGTAGTACTCGAATCGTCCAATTTCAAGTTGAATGGAGCAGCACGATGGCATGCATTGCAAAGTTTCCCGCAATCGACGTCTACGAGAGCATGTTGTTGGAAGTGAGGGTCTCTCACACGACGACCGAGCGAGGGTGCAGAGACGTAAAAGCAAAACATGAGGAAAGCAGAGAGCCGATCGGGATGACCATGGCCGCATTGCTCATGCATGCTGCCAAGGACGGCGCCGGATGCGAAGACGACGGCGGAAAAAGTAAAAAGGGGCCTCAGAAAGATTCAGATGTGATATTTTTGGCGAGAAAACGAATGAGAGTGCTGTATCTTTAATCGCCAAAGAGGGAAGCCATGATTAACCAGAGAAGCTTCATTGGAACTCGTCAGTATTTCCTTCAATTGTTTCTCAGTCGCAGGCTGTGCTTTCCGTCCTTTTGGTCCACCATTCGACCAAATATTGAACGGCGATCAAATTCCTTCTTCTCTTCAGAAACTACAATTTCAATTTTCTGATTTTGGCTTGATCCTTTCGGCCGCCTCTCTTAAGATTGCCAATCCTATCTACTCTACAATGCTGTAGTACCTTACGAGTTTAAGGGGGGTTCTGGAAACGACCCTCCTCCTTCTGCATGTTCCTACGTAGAAACGTACCAGGGGTCAAAACATGAGTTCATGGTTGCCCCCGGCCAATAAGGATAGTGAACACCATGATGGGCGGATTACCAAATTAAGCACAGCTGTGTCATCCTGTGTCATCCTTACATCTCACATCTCTTACAATTACATGATGAGAAATAATACAACAGGAATAATGATGATTGCTATTGTTGTTTAATTTTAAATTCATCTACTAAGTAGGCAGTGAATAATTATTGGTAACACTGACACTGGTGTAGTCATCTTAGTGTGATGATGAGTGTGTTGTGGTGTGGTGGCTGAGGCTGTTCCAAAGGTGAAGGGTAAAGGTTTTTGTTTTTTGTGATATCAAGGGCCATGTGTGGGCAGGAGCGTGTGTGAGTGGTCATAGAACTGGCATGAAGCATTGTTTAAATAATTAATCGATCAAATAAACATCAAATCAATGTAACAATCAATCAAATCAATGTCACATCATTTCAGTACTTAGAAATTAGTACAAATTTATGTATCTTGTCTCTTTAATCAATGAACATGTCAATTTCAGGTATTCTTGATTAAGTACTCAATGAGTACAATCGCTGAAGGCAGTTTTTTCATAGATTTTCCAGTATTCATAGATTCTTCAGTGTTGACTTCACTCATTGGGGCTTAATTTACCCTGGTTCCAGTTGTGGCATCATACTAACAAAAATTACAATTTTGCGACAGGAAAAAATCCAAATCTCAAATTTCATGTTTCCTAGTGAACACCAGGAAGTTCTTGCTCTCCAACCACCAAGGGCGCACCATCATACTGTGGTGTAAACAATGGCATGTCAGGGCCTCATACAGCAGTGATTTTGGGCTGGACAAACTTTTGCATGCATCTCTCTTTACCATACAATTACATACAAAGTAAAATAATTATGCTCTATACATTTCTTATTTTTGAGATTCTGTAATTTCAATTCTGTAAAAGTTGGAACCCTCATTCTGAATGAACAGTAGCTCCATGCTCCATGGGGATTGATATTTGTCAGTGCTGCTTAGTGTTAAAGTTGTTGACAGAGGCAACAAGCTACTCCGCAAACAGCAACCCTAAAGTGCTGATACCACAACTGGTTTGATTTTATCCCCCATGCCAGAGCTGGATTTAGACTTGTAGAGCCATTTAAAAATTCTAAAGAAGCAATTTGACACTATGATCATTCTCATCAATCAATTATTGAACCCCACGACCACCTATCTCTACTGCTTCCTGTAATGAAATAATGATAGCATTTTCTCTCTACACAAAGGAGCTGTTCATGGCACTCCCTTACCAGAGGTAGAGATCAATGGTTGTTTGTGTGACAATTGCTGAAATACTAGGCACCCCGTACACAAAACGGCACCCGCTGCCCAGCATTCCGTTCAGCCGAGAGCAGTCGCTTTGCAAGTCCGTTCAGGTATCTGAACGGATGACGACTCCTGAACGGATGACGCCTACACACAAGCCCAGCAATGAGCCTCCCACTCATCGCAGCGCTCGTGCAGCATTCCCAAGCTCGAGAATTAGATTGTAGCTCATAAATTCTCTAGCTCGTTCATTTAGCATCATCTCTCTCAGTAGTCTCCGACACATATGGACGATGGGGACCCATCACACAAAACTTTCTCTCAGTAAGCACATCCACAGACAGACTCTCCTTTAAATCTAATCGCCCTAATGCAACAGCCATGTACAACAGAGCAACTTCTCATCCCGCTCCAACAGCCATTCTCCACACAGCTGACTCCTATTGGTCACAGAACAAAACTCGCAGGTACTTTGGACACTCACACACAGCCCCAACACCCCAAATACACACCATACAAAACCTAGGACTAGGAATCACCAAAGCCTTCAGCTTACATCTACGAAATAGCATCCAACGTACCACCTCCAGAAGAAACCCTAACAGCACACTTCACTCACAATCAACTGATTCCAACGATTGTGAAATGAGTCAAAATTCCAATTTCCCTTACGACAGTTAGCTGACGTAGCAAATAAACTAAGAAAGATTATCACAAGTAATTACACATTGTTATCACCGTCATGTTCACTTGAGGTGTCGCACCCAAATCATTTAGAAAGGAAACAATTTGCAATTTGCACACCCAAGGTTTCATGCGGTTGATCGAAAGAGCATATTTATTGAAAGGATAGGTCTTCGCTATGTTACGAATTACGAAAGAATACAAACGACAGATTCACCCGGAAACATAGCGAAGATCAGGATAAAATATCCACTTTCGAAAAGTGGTCAGTTCAACTGTTCCATTTCGAAACAATGGAGAAAAGGCGTAGGTTCATTACCTCTCTAAGCCACACTCACCGCCACCGACAGTTTTCAATGAGACTAAAGGGATTAGCAGTAATGAGGTTAACCTCGATGTCACTGGAGCTGATTAGAAGGAGATTCTGCAAATCTTTCAAAATCGCCCTATTCATGTGATCAATTATCCCGATCTCATCCTCTGATCAATCAAATTCAATCCATGGCGTGCGATTGATGTGACAGAGTGTGGGATTGGTCAGAGATGTTTCAGCGGAAGCTTTTCCAGCATGGATTCAACGCGACGCAATCTCTCGTCTAAATTTGATCCCGACGCGGGTGCAAGCTGAGTGCTTCGATGAGGAAAAGTTGGTGATTCCGAGTTGTCAAGATCAGCTCTCTTCGTTAATTGTGGAGCGACAACAGCGTCGCCATGGTCGCGTCTGGAGGGAAGTGATTGAGATGCTGTGCGTGCAAGTAGTGTGTTCCGTGCTCGAGAGCCATCTAAGCACGACTGTTCATCACACTTCCACATGGTGCTCTCCAGTGACGCATAGAGCAAGTCATTGTCAATGCTTAATGTTTGCGAAGGAATGGTTGATATTCGCTCAAAATTCAGTGGACCGAAAGAAGTTGTCCCTTCAGTGCCGCCGATGCGATTTCTTTCGTTTATGATTGAGTCAAAATCTCCAAGGATACAGCAAATGGCATTGTGAATCCTACAAAGTTGCTGGCGATGTTTGAATTCCCCTTCGACAACGTATCGCGTGACAAGATAGCCTTCGTTGGCAGCAATGGGCCACAAATTGCTCAGTTTGAATGGTTGAAATGACTTGGGCGTATCGGGAAGAGGGAACTGTTTGCTCTCTTCTTCAGCGGAGGAGATGTCACTTTGATGTTCATCAAGCTCATATTTCATTTCTGGCAACTCTTCAGAAACCTCGCTTTGCGAACTGTAGCGAGATATACAAAGAAAACATTCATTATGACCCTTGTTTCCCACTCTGCAATTGAGACGACTATCCTTTCCAAACCGTATTTGCCATTCCAAGCTAGTTGTGACAAATCCCTGGCCATCAACAACTCTCAATCTAAACAAGGCAACTCTCATTGTAGAAGCCACAACATAGCGCTCCGTTCCGTTTCCCATGTAAAGAGCCTCAGCAGCGACTATAGTTTCTTCAGATATCTTAGCTTTTTTCTCTAAAGGATACGCAAGTAACAGTTGAGCACTCCTCGAGTCAATTTCATTAAAAGGAAGGAGCATGCGCTTGAAGCCGAAGACATAAGGTGTACGGTATCTTTCAACGGGTTTGAATTTTAACTCCAGCAGGTTCATGCTCTTCGCAATATCGTCAATCGACTCCAAAACGTGAGCAAACGCATCTGACAACCCAACAATTGGCTTGACTACAACTCCTATAACTCCAATGGCTGTGCCTTTTATCACTCCAGGAATACCATCCTTCTTTGCTCCACGATACGGCTCAGTAAGAAGACCCGTTGACGCTGACACCACCCCCAGTACAATGTCATGGACAGGTCTAGAGACCATGAGCGTAACATGACCAAATCCTTTTTTCTTCCATCGATCGTAGTGACGCTGTTGCGCAACCTTTTGTTCAGAATGTAGGCGTTGGTATTGCTCATCCAGTGTTAGCAAAGTGGCAGTGTTCCCAACCGTAGCCGCCACGTTTGAAGCGAAGCCAAAGATTCCACTTGCGCTATTAGAAACAAGTGATAACGTCCCTTTTAATACCCCAACTCCAAACCGCGATGGATTCCTCGTGATGTGCTTGAGCTCACGGGATGGCTGCAAGAAAAAGTCTCGAAGGCCACTTCGGAACGAGGTGATAACTGCGGTAGGGTTTCCAACGAAGTCTATGGGTCGATTACAAATTACGAAAGTGAATGGGCGATCAAATAGAAGATGCATCGCGATAGAGTTTCGGACTTACCAAGTGATCCCACAATTTTGTAGATTTGCCTGAGAGACTCGGCGGAATAGAAACTCTTTAATGATCTCAAGATGTCACCTTCAGATTCAAAAACATGATAGATAACACGTTCTTGGAACCTAATTGGAGCCTTCGAAATTGACGGGAAAACAGCGGCGATAATATTGATGCTGGCGTACTGAGACATTTCATCTACACTTCTCGTCAAACTCGTCGTATTCTCTGACCATCTGATAAAGGCGTCATCTACAGCCGCTTGTCCTCCCAGCGGACTAGTTGACAACACGGAAGGTGACAAAAAGAGAGAAAGATGATCAATGTCAAGAAGTGAATCGTTGGAAATGTCTGAGTCCACACAGCTACCTCTGGGAGGGCTCTTGAAGTAGCTAACATTGATCTTGAAAAAGCCTAGTATCAGCTCACGAACGTATATTTTCTTCTTCTTTGACTTGTTGCTAACTTTCAGAAAAGCCGACGCCTTTTCCACTGCATCACTACTTTGTTCGACCTGAAATGTAGCCGTAGAAAAGATAGCTCGTTCGTCTTGTTGCCATAGAATAGCCTTCGCTTCACGTAATTTCATTATGTTTAAATAAAACTCCCACAAATCAAACAATAACGACTCCTCCATTTTGAGATCCATCTCTTGCACCTAGAAAAGACGATGTGAGAAATGGCAGTTTTCTAATAAATAGGGAGGTAATTGAATTAGGTGACATTGATCTGGGTTTACCTGTAGAGCAACATACTCGTAGGAGTCCACATCACATGTTGATCGAATGTTATCTTTCCAGGCTAAGAACTGAACTGTTGGCTGCGGACACTTGACTGGTGTTGGGGACAATATGACTGGAACTTTTGTATTCATACCGTAATTTTGCTGATCAATTTGAACATCACCGATGGCAACTGCCAAGCGAGTCTTCGCGGACGTCACAGAAAATCGGACGTCTGCCTCCCGCGCAGTAAATGAGACTAGCTCCATTATGCGAGAAGAATCGATTAAGGCCGCAGATATCCGATCTAGTCTTAAATACAAATACTGGCAAGTGCTGGGTCGGTTCGTATTGGCGGACAACTGGGAGGTAGCGTAATCACTCTCAGCTTCCATTGCATTCGGTTGGAAAACCCTTCATGGACCCATGGTAAGAACAAGTAAAAGAGTGCAGGAAAAATATGGGGAAGGAAGAACACTCACATTGCCAGCTTGATACACGGGGAAAAATATTCCTCAAACATGTTATCATGGAGCTTCTCAGTCTCAAGGGGTCGAATATGTTTCCCCATGTCTCCCTCAATCGGAACACAATCGGACGGGGACATCAACGGAAACCATCGAATGTAAGCTGGAAGCAAACCCTTTGGGCGTGACTTTTTCCGGTCCTCCTCAAAATCCTCTAGACTCTGCGCACAACATTCAAGTGCTGCGCCGAGTGGTATTTCCAGGACTCCAATTTCTACATTGACCTGCAATGGTGATTCGCCAATCACCGTAAGACGCAATGACTTGCTCGTTTCAAACGGCTCTACTTGGATCTTCAAATCGTTTCCTCGGGAGCCACTTGCCCGCGTAGGATTGATCATTTCCGCTATGTCACTGGAATCATTAATTACACCATCCGATGAACTGTTTTGCTTTGTGACCAACTTTCTCCTCAATCGCTTCATCTGTAAATGAGAAAAATATAAATGCTCATCGTCATCACTCCACACAGGTGCGACTTTGCTATCGACGGAAACAGTGGATTTGACAATATTTCCGTTTCTGACCAATAAGGTTTTCAGAGTGAATCAAGAGAGACAATCAGACATCATAGGTTTCATACTAAGATCAAGTATACAGCAAACTCACCTTAATTTCAGGAACATGGAGGTAAAATGATCCGGAAGATTCAGCGCTGTTATTGGACGAATTAAGAGGACTGCATGCGTGTGTACGAAACCAAAAGAGTGAGACAACAAGGTCGATTCGATTCGCTGTCACTTTAGGGAATTTCAGAGCAGCACGCACCTCCACCTGGATTAAAAATACTACCAAGAGAACGTCTCGCAGCTTTGGAGAATAAATTCCTAGAGCGAAGAAGCTCACACATATCGTTTTTCTCTCTTCGCATAATGAGGGGAGGAGTCGCGGGTGGAAGCATAAGTAACTGATCAATTTCATCATGGTGCCCTTGTTCCTGTGCAAGAGCAGTAGGGGAAGTAACAGAATCATTGACAACACGACGAGAGTTTTTCCGCGATGAAAAAGGGGAGAATTCGACACCATTATTAGTTCTGTGCTGCCAGCTGTACCAGCGGACATTTGATAATCGTGTATTTGGCGTCTGTTGGGTGGGATCATTTTCTGTGATATCTGACACGTGACGAAGAGGTAAACACGTTGAGGCTGTGATACTTGTGATGCAAGAGCCCTCACCAGGATTCGATAGGTATGACTCTATCAAAGATGTATTCCTGGCACTATCGACTACCAACTCCTGAGAAACAAGCGAGTCGTTTACATCTCCAATAGAAGCTTTGTCAACCTCGTCTGCAAACTTACTGCCAGAGTGTAAAGAGGATGTGAATTCATTTGTGTTGTCTATGTCCGATAATCGTTTGATTCGCCCCATGAACCTTGCCGCGGTGATTGTTTTTTTCAGTTTTTTTGCAGACACTGCTCTTATTCCAGTTGATGATTGTTGACTTATTTCCTCTCTTGCACCTGTACTAGCTGGATCAGCATATATTCTTCTCTTTTTTTTGTGTTGTAAAGCCAGCGCTGGCACCCCTAATATGGCAAAAGACTCTTCTTGCTCTCGTACTTGCTGCGCAGCATCTTGCACAGACTTCAACTGACGTTTCAAGCCATCATTTCTCCTTCGGAGTACACCCAAACGTCGTTCAGTACATAAAAGGTAATAGTCTACCAAGCCTGGAGAGTCATAGATCCATTGCACTCGCAGGCGAATAGACCCACGAACTTTTTCAAGAGGATCTTTGCTGATACCACTTTGTCCAATACCTCCAACTAGCGGGTACCAGCCAACATGTTCTTTCTGGTCATTAACATTATGCAGGTGAATATGGGCTGTGTATGGAAAAAGGAAAAAATGCCTCTTAATTTTTGGTAAAAAATCGTAGTATTCTCAATGCCGCGACGTGCAGATCTTGCTTACCTTGACCGAGGAATTTATTCTTCCCAATTTCAGCACTCTTCACAACACACAGAAGTGAAACCCGACGAATCTCTCCAGGATCAGACGCTCCCTCAGGAACATCGAAAACGAACGATTGATCTGACCATTGTGGTGAAAGTGTTTTTGGGATGTAGTAAGTGGTCCTTGTGAGTTGATTCGCGAAAGAGCCAACGCGCCTCTTTTTCATAGCATGTACAAGCCCAACTTTCACGTAAGGATTCGAAAGACCATTCAGATCAGATGACCTTAACCCAGTAGCCTCCAACACTTCTACAACGATCTGATTTCGCTTTGTAATAAAGCGGCCTAATAGAGACCAGGACTTGTGAGGAAATGCAAAACAAATAACAACGAAGGTGATAAATAACTAACCTTCATCATAATCAACAAGTTCATGCAACTCGTGTTCTAATGCTTCTGAATTCACCTGACTGCAATGGATTTCTGCTACATTTTCAACGATAGTAGGACGAACAATCCGGGAATCCCTGACAAAATTAATTGAAGGCTCATTATAAGGAGTCTTCAACAACACCATAGTTTCTCTTAACGAACGAATTTCTTTCCTGATGTATTCATGAAACGAAATTTCTTTTCTGACACTTTCAAGATGACGACGCACTATGGTTTCATCTGTCGCCTGCACCCCAATCACATCATCAGAGACTATAAGTACTCTTGTCGCTCCTTCTGTATCCACTTGGCACATGAGAGATCTCTCTTTTCTGAAGCTAGGACATGGGAGCTTGTCCATGTATCCAATTTCATCCAAGTTGATAATTTTTGTCGTACCAAAATATCCCGCTTCCTCATTCTTAATGAATCGGTAGGAGAGAAAAGGCATGGCTGATCGAAGCGTACATTTCGTATCGATTTCGTCGATAACATCCTTGGCAACTCCATCTTGCGTGTTCATTTCATCCTCATTCCAATCATCTATTCCAACGCGTACTGAGAGTTTCTTTGCCTTCATCGGTTCTTCCCATGTGTAAGTAGCCGAATCGCCAGGAGCCAAACATCGCCATGGATGAGAATCACATGATCTTTGCCGGTAGTAAATACGCCAATGGAGTGACCTATTGATAATCCGATGTGGTGGATCCATTGGATCCGGTGCCCTTACGAAGACAAAGACTGATTGGAAGAGAAATTTCATTTCGACTAGTACCTCATCTGAACACGCTCCACGCGTAGAAGTTGATGCGTGATCGATCTCCGGTATCATTTCACTCTTCAATACTTTGCTTATATTAGTACTTTCCCTCAATAGTTTAGCGTCATTTTTCCACACAGCTGCTCGACGCAAACGCCTCAACCGCTCCTCTTGCGTTAGGAAAGTTAGAGTAACACCATTATTAGTCGACGCAGTTTTCTCAGCCTGCGGTTTGTGGCTGAGCTTTTTTTTCTTTGTCATCATTAGCTGGAACTGTGATGGCTTTGGAGATTGGTCCGTACAAATATTTAATTCATTTACTGCAGCGAGACGGTTTTTCATATATTTCATGACCTCGACGAATGCGAGTGAATCTATTGGAGTGGCATCAATCATTATCAATTCGTCACCAACAGCGATGTCTGTGAAAGTGCTGGCGTACGACCCTGGCTTTACTCCTTTAACAATCACTGAGCGTTCTCTTCCCCATGGTTCCGTTTCAAACCAAACCCCGAGCTCACCTTTCCATTCATCAGTCTGACCTGCCGAAGGGATTGATACTGAATATACTGGTGCACCTCGGGAACTGACAGGTGGGAGCATTCGAAGATCCCTCGCTGGATTTATTGTCAAGAGATATTCTCCTGGAATATCGGCTGCAAAACTAGGCGAGAGGTACCAAGATGATCCAAAATCAACTCTTAACGATCTTTCCAATCTAGTATCCGGCAAATGAAATGGGACTAGTTCTGAAGGACGAACAGTTGCTATGTAACAAGCATCGCGATGAGCAGTTGTGTGCGGATCCATGCCGATTTCCGCCTCGCATCGAATCCACGTCGGCGATCCAAACAACAGCTCATATTGATTGATGATGTCATGGGACCTCTCTTGAGTGTCTGCGAACGCCCATTTGTGTGATTCTGTGACATTGCCAGATGAATGNATAAAAAGTTAGGTGTGGGTTATTTTCCGAACAATTTGATTGTGAGAAAATGAGTTGACGTACAATCGGTCGTGATAATTGATTTACAATAACGTAGCGTGGACAGATCCGAACTATCTTCGTATAACTAGAAAGACGACCCGGAGCAATACCAACAGACACGGACACTTCCAGTCCACGACCATTCTTGCAGTGCATTCTGAACAACGAAAAGGAAGAGCACAAGCTCAGAACAAATTAAGTACAAAACTAGTCATTGAGAAACCTTCATGCTTACCCAACAATTTGTGTAACACCAATAGACTCGAGACCGAATCCTGACGACCAATCGGAAGTATAACGAGGCCTGTCATCGGTTGTATCAGCCAACTGAATACATAACCTGGGCGACCCGCCAAGTGAGATGACATCATGAAAATTAAACATGAAAGCAAGACTTGACAACGCATGGAGGGGCAAATCGTTGCTGATCAAGGCAGCGATGAGCTCTGGCTTCACAATATGGCAATCAGAGTTTCGTTTCACCAATGATAACGCGCCAGGTTGTCCAGAAAATATCGTTCCAAGTGAGCCCAAATCGGATTCTGAAACCAGAAAGTTGTCTTCGTCAACACGAGAGCGATGCCCTCCATCGACTGGTTTAGAGCCATCCTTTTCTGGGCTCAAAACAGTGCCTGCCACAAATTGGACGGATTTTTCCTGTCTATATCGAAGCGAGTGTTCAGTTGTATTGACCTATGACCAGACGATCGATAATATGGTGAGTATTGCGATCAAGATAAATTAAAAAAATGCGCGNCTGGCCAAGACTATCATAGACACATAATTCTGAAGCAATGTCTTCGACTCCAAACACATCACCACTTCGTGGAAGGGTGCCCTCGGTTCTTTCAAAGTTGTCATTCTCGCTGCTGGAACCTAACTGTCCAATCTTTCGGGAGCCGTCTGTTTGCTTCGCATTTCGACCAGCTTTAATCATGGCTACACGCTTCGCACCCCGATCATCTTTCGACTCAGATATTGTAGTTAGGGTTTTTTTGACTCGATCTTTCGATGTTTTCATAGCTCCTTGAATTGTATTCCACCCGGCTTTGAAGTGCCCGTCCTCTCCACCGTGATGAATCAAAGCTCCTTCTCCGACAGCAGTCTTACAGAACCCTAAATTAAGCAGGAGTAATATCGGGGCGTCCAAGCCTACAGTATAAACAGAAATCCTCTCACCCGCTTCAAGGCATCCCCACCAGACCACATTTCTCGTAGAGGCGTGCATTAGTTCAAATATTGCCCGTTCAGGCAAAAGATTTTCAAGAATAAGAGGAGGATGAATCACAAGAGAATAAGCGATTGGAGCATGAATTTCTATTTTGTCGGCAGCATTGCCCCGAGAGAACATATTCTTTGCAGACTTCAGTCCTTTTCCCACCCTTCCGGTAGTTTCATCTGCTGCGATCCCCTTATTCAAGCTCTCAGTGGTTTTACTAAAGGGACTTTTTTTCACCTCAATGACGTAACAAAATGGCCTATTTGACCGGCACTTGCTGTCGTCAAAGGTGGGACAAGAAACCTCTATCCCACTAGCAACTTGGTTAGCAATAAGCGGATCACCATCAGAATCCTT
>JALLAX010000031.1:12579-24028 GCA_036939555.1 Discostella stelligeroides
CTTCCGATCTCTTTGACATCACCACCTGATGCTTGGTCTGGCTTAATCCATATGCTACCTAGATGATTCCCATTCAAATGTAGAGCACTCTCAAGAAGCAGGAAAGAAATGTTATGAGTTTCGTCTGGGTATACTTTGTCGATAGCTGAATTATTTTCATGACACTTTTCTTCCTTAAGTTCGCCACTGAAGCATGGGGAATGACGAGGATTGGGATCACTAGCTAAAAGGTATTCGTGAATAAAGCACGCGGGGTAAAGAGATCTGATCTGAGACGGATAATAGAAACTCACCTACAAATATAGGATGATTGGTTTTATTTATGATCTCAAATGGACTTTTGATGGTAAGTCTCCGACCTCCATTGACAGAGCTGACCTCTGTCAGAATTTGGAGCGCATTTCTAAGCCTCCAATCTTCGTCGACTTTCGCCTGAACGATTGATGATCGAGGGATAAGTTGAACAAAATGCTTCCCCGGTTTGTTGAATGAAATCTTGCGAAGCCATCGAAATCCAGGAACTTGCAAATCAATTTCCAGATCGATAACTGTATTGGCCCTAAGGCGATTAGTTGCGATGTTTTGGTCACCTTTAAATGGAAGTTCTAGGGACCGCATGTTGCTGATCACAGTCTCAGTTGCAGGAAAACTCAGTGGCATCAGATTTAAATGATCAAGGTATGAAATGGTTGCAGTGGTTGACTTATCAGATTCAAGGTCAGAATGTGTGTGAACTCGAACCCGTTCACCAGTACTGTTCTTCAGAGAGAACGCAACCCTCTCATTTTCATGCAGTTGCTCGGCAAATTCATGGTGGAAATTGATATGATTTACACGATCAACTGAGTAGACCTCATTTAAAGCCTTTGAGTCCAAACTGCGCCGCTTAGAATGTTTCCCCATTGTACTAGTACTTCCCCGCGAACGCTCGTATGTCTTCACCGCATCATCAATTGTTTCTATACGAATGGGAATAACCATAATGTAATAAGAGGCGGGTCTATGTGCGTAATCGTGATGAGCTTCAACTTCAGCCAATTCGGCTACTTACCTATGACAGCACTGGTGATATTAATGTGCAAGGGGCAGTCAGCATTTAATGTAATTCCTTTCCCGCGCGTACCGCACCTTTCATACATTATCAAACATTTGAAAGGTTCTACGAGCGGTTCCCAGTTCCTTGTGAGCCCTAATTTGAAGTAGTCAAGAAAAAGTGTCGTCTTGACAATGATATCATATGAGACAACAAGCGAAAAATTGAAAGAAAAGGAAATTACATTCCTTACCTCAATGCTAATTTGAATATCCATACTTTCTTCTCTGGAGAATTGCTTCACGTCTTTGAGTTGCGATGTATTCAATGAGAGCGACG
Source organism: Discostella stelligeroides (assembly GCA_036939555.1). Taxonomy (NCBI): domain Eukaryota; phylum Bacillariophyta; class Thalassiosirophyceae; order Thalassiosirales; family Thalassiosiraceae; genus Discostella; species Discostella stelligeroides. The sequence continues at coordinate 13,952 of JALLAX010000031.1, forward strand.
GCACGCTAACAGATATAAATGGCCGATGCATCCCCATTACCGGATCACATATAACACACTTGACTCCCTCAACAAGAGCTGCAATACTGAATTGATTTTCAGATTCCAAGCCATTCTTTCCAGAAATCTGCGATGCATTACAACTGGTGCATGATTCATCTTGATCAAAAGGTCCAATAAAAGCAATCAGGAGGTCAAATGCAAGCTTCATGTATTCATAGCTGAAGAATATGCAACCTTCGTGAAGGCCCATTTCTCGAGTCGGAACAAAAAAAGGCTTGCATACTGATGGAGAGGGAACTGAAAAAGGCTGAACCACAGCATTCAAACACTCGATACCATCCATTGTGCGAGGATCAAAATGATTTGGAGTTAATGGCACACGCAACGAAAATCTTGTGTAGTTAGTCCTTGCGTTGAAATCATACCGCAAGCTAAAGGACATCTCATCGAGCAACGTTTTTACCCCACAACTACTCAGAGAGCCCGAAATATGACGCATTCCTCTACTCTTCGACGGAGCCATGTAGTCGCTCAACACTATAACCCCAATATTGTTCACATTGATGTCTTGAGATGAATAATTATCCCCAATAGAGATGTAACGGTAAAAAATTCCACCTGCCTCCAACATAATGCAGGCTTCGGAAGATGATGGAATGATCAGATTGGGATTAGTCAACCACAATCGGAAGTCGATGCTACGGTAACTGTTGTCGATATCATCCAAGTAGTCCGTTTCAGCGACGTTGTCCATATTCTTGCCGAGCATCAGCTCCGCCTCGAACGCAGGATTTCCATATTCACGTTGCTTGAAATAGAGCCCAAAGTAATCCAGTAAAATCCAAATTGGGCTTAGGTCAACTAATGTAGCTTCGGCCATGTCAACGCCGAGATTGACCATACAGCGCATGTCAGGGGTAACCACTACAGTTGTCTGAAACGGCAGTGGCAGCCCATGAATCAAAGTGTGGCAGCCACAGTCAATACCCCAATTGAGATCAACGATCGAAGACCGACAATCACGTCGCTCTGTGAATATTCCTTTCTTGTACGTCACTTCACTTTGCCGCCCATCAAGGACATTCATTGATTTAGCACCAATTGCAATTCGCTGCAAACAATCTTCGTCCATAGTTATCCTGAAAACTGCATTATCTAGTGCAACAGAAATGAAGTTGTAGCTCGCTTCCACTTCCGAGTAACCCCTCAACGGTTGCATCATCGACATACTGAAAGGAACTTTCGTGAAATAATCCCTATGATCATACTCGCATTGCCAGCTGAGATTCGTCAAACAAATAGCAATTTCATACGTCACCGTCGCAGCAATTCCGCGTTTAAGCCTTTCGATGAACTCACTGGTTCCGTACTCAGGCCAATCTGTCGGAACAAAAGGGTCAGAAGACTGTTTCTCCAAATCATCTACTTCATATGGAAAAAACACTGGAAGTTCTTGGTTGTTCGCACACCATACAGACATCAGTAAATAAAGCTGTGACATTCGCATACCGACAGATATACCCTGCGAGCTTCCTTGATTGATATCCTCGATCAACACACGAAGTGCCGGTGCATGATCCACCTTTAACCTTAGATTTAGCGGTTCTTTTGAGATCACTTCCCATGATCGCGATTGCAAATCCTTGGTCATTGATTCGCTCATTTTAGCGCAGACTAAAAACGGTGGTTTTCTTTCTTCTGCCCTGCCTGTGTTTCGCACACATGAAAGGAATGATGGCATGTGCACATTTTCGGTGGAAAAGTGATGCTTGTTAAGAGCTGTAAATACATGAGCATTCCGCACACTGATTGCATATCTTGGTATGAATGCAGATTCATCGTTGACATTATCCTCATTGATGCAGTCAAAAAATAGTTCAGAACTCAACGAGTTGCTATTTTGTTGTGTCCGTTGCAGAGGATTCGCAATATCACCCAGTAAGGAGCAATCATCAATAGACCATGTCTCAGCAACTTGCTCATAAGTAATGGAGATCTTCTCAGCCTCAATTCCAACCATATCAATGCTAGAGCTGTCTCGGGGGAGAATTATTGAAGAGTTGACGACAATCAAGTTTAGCGCGGAGGGCGCCAAACAGCTGTCACTATCGTCATCGATATCAAATTCAAGACGGCTCAATAGCAATCCAACGCCGTGATTTGGAGATGACATATACTGTGCAACATCATTAAGAAGTTGTCGAAGCAGTGTTATTCTAACTCCATCCAAGACAACCGTACAGTCATTAGAACTTGATTGAAGATTTCTGTGAAATGTAACCCTCAATGCACAACTTTCGCTAGAAACTTCTTCATCTGGGAGGGAATATGTAGAAATTATGGTTGGGTAAGATGATGTGCATACACAATCAAGTGACACAGACCGAGCTTGAAACGAAATCGGTTCAGTAGCCCGACATCGATCAGTTGATTTTTCAACGAAAACATGGTGAAATTGACATTCGACGAATGGGATGAGATTGTTGGTTAGGACTAGTGCGACGGAGGAAACATTTCCACGAACAATCGAATCCTTTGCGGACCTTGCGCGGTAACGGTTTGATCTCCAGACAGACCCTTCAATAGTACTTGACACTGCTCTCATTAGCAACGAGCAGGATTTGATAAGCTCTAGGTACACGTCAGGGTCAAACGTCGATTGGACACAATCAGCCTCAAAAGAAATTTCATTATTCCCGGCACTGCTATCTCGCAATATAACTCTAAGGGCTACATCGTTGCCATCGGGTGCTGATTGTAGTCGGGATGTTTCTGCATTTTTGCCGTTACGATGAACATAGAGTAGACTATCTCGATTGCTTCGAACTCGAAGTGATTCTACACTGACTTGCAGCGTTTTTCCATGATCGCGCAACCAAATCGAAAACGATTCAGCATCAATAGCTAGCTGAAAGTTTGATTGGATGGGGTTACAATCAACAATACCATCTAAAGTCATAAAGGTAGCAGTCCTCACGATTTCATCTAATACGTCCGACAAAATTTCAGGATTCATTCTTAAGGGTACATTTGCATTACTCCTTCCGGTTCTCCTCACACGGTTGCATGATGTAGCAGAGTAAATTTTTTTACTGGCTTCCCTCATAAAGTTCGCAGTCGCGGACTCCAGGCATTTCTTCGCATTTTGGGCTGGGATGCCCAAACTGCCGAGATTCTCAAGGAGTACCCGCGACATGCACGTGACCGCTTTCTGGCAAGGATGTTCGAAATCCAAGCACGATAGATGAGTAATGTAGGAACCAACAACGTATTCAAGTTTGTCGCGGAATGATGAGCCATCAACAGGACTTTCTTCGTCATCCTCAGTAACGAGATGCATTCCAATCGATTGACTACATACTATTATTTCCGACAACACATTTCCGGAAATGACCAATGACGCATGATCATCTGGAGATTGAACGGCATTGCCAAATACATGTGTTACAACATCGATAGCTTTTAAAATTGCACGCAATCTCAGCTCAGATAACAACAAGTAAATACTTGGTACTGTCACATGAAAGGAAGAGGGTGACTGCACTAGTGATGTCGATACTGGACCACCATAATGACGCACTTGAATACATATCGGGCAATGCAGCAAGCGCTTCCTGGCTATTGCATTAGCGGAAATATCATTTTTCCGCGTCACTATTATTACATCAAATCCTTCAACAGCAAAGGTCTAAGACGGAACAAAATCGTGTTAGCTAAATAATCGATGCCACATGCCACTTTACTGAAAACGTGCGATCTCACCCAATCGTTACTGGTGGGATTACAACATGATTCCGCCCCGTTCACTAATTTAGGGGGGTAGGTGATTTCGCCGGATTTCATGGGAGAACCATCATGACTGCCACCATTCTTGACGTGCACATATTTTGTTCCTACGACGAGGAATTGCTTTTCATCGCCATTATTTGGGACAGAAACACTGTCCAATGGAGCGGTCAAAGTAATCTCACCGATATCCAAGCTTCTGAAGGTGTTGCCTAGTTGGTTACCTGGAGCTGGCCTCGCTTGAGACACTACCGGAACAATATCTCCGATTTTACAGGCGAACCTCTGCATATTTCCAAGCCACTCCCAATCAACATTCATTTCCGCAGAGCATACGTTAAACGAATAAGATGAATTGAAGGATTGACCTGATACCCCAATTGATTGGTTCCGCGCACTCTTCCGTTCAGTAGGTAGCTCCCCAGACAGACTATTGCCTAAGCAGATCAGATTCTGATGTTGAGATTCGTGACCAGACAAAACAGTAATTCCTCCCACTGAAAGCTCGCTTTTTACATGCTGCGGATGCATACCGTCATCTTCGCTGCTTCGTAACGAGAAGACAATGTCAACAATGTGCGCCAACATTATAAGGTCGCAATGTAAACCGTGCCTTGTGATGGACCAGAATCGATGAAACGGATCAAAAGTAGTTTCCCCAATGCTAAGAAGTGTTGGAGTTTTGGACTCATCATCCGAATATCCCGTCAGGGCAGATATATCATCCGAACTAATACATTGGTCGATTTTTTCCGTGCTTGATGTCTGTGTGTCTGCCGATGAGGTATCTGATGAAAAATCACACACGGCAAAGGAAAACCCAGAGACAAAGACTTCGGCAGAAAACGATAGAAAGACTCTTCTTTCTTTAGAGACGAGTGCACTGGCGAGGTTGTTGCGAGATCCGCAGTTATCTACGAAATGTCTCTCTGTTCCCCCACTGACTGAAGCTTGAGATTCGGTGCATTCATTTTTCGGACGGAGTGAAGAAGTCAATGACTCGAAACCCCCATCCGAGTTCCGCAGACGCTGAGATGGGGACCCATCCTCCACTTCGCGTGCTCGGGAATAGGGCGAGAAGAAGTGAAATATTTTGGATGGGGATGACTGACCCAACGCCTGCCCGTGTGTTGTACCTGCTGACGCACAACGGATTGAGGTCACCCACGCAATATGTCTCAGCAAAAGAATTCGCTCAACACTCATCTGATCTTCAATTTTTTCTAAGCGAGAATTTGCGTCAGCAAGTACTGTCTCAGTTGGTGCTGCGTTGGGCACCCGCGCCGACAAATACAGATCGACATATTCCTCCCGAATTCTACTCCGATTCGCCGAACTCAACGAATGATCTGAAAGTGTACCACCTGACAAGCATGATATATTTCTTTCTTTACCGCGATGACATTTGTCCAACATTTGCTTCCGGCGATTTACTTCAGATAAAGTATTTAGAAATGCATACTTCCACCAAAAAGAGACTACTTTTGGAAGAGGTCGCATAGATCGTTCTGAAAAACATGATTGCAATGCCGGCAGTGCTCGATAAATATGATCATCCCATGCCATGACGCACTCGCCTTCCTCGGCCATGCGTGCATACAATCTTCTGTCATACGCTTTGGCGGCGCGTATGGTAGTTGCGGGTCGCCCATTTTTTGTTCTCGCCATGGAGGTAGAAAGGGAGTGAAGGGAAAAGATCTGACGAGGCGAAAAACAGACGCGGACGTGACCCACTGAAAATTTCATTTCCAATCTCGGCAAGGAGAAACCAGCAGCGATAATGGTTTTTGAGTGGGGAGTGTTAATGGAAATGGAATCGAGTTTCAGCGACATTTGTGATGTAGTTTGCCCGGGTACAGGAACACTCATAATATCAGAAGTCGATATCGCAGTGACTTTTTGAGCTTTGTCGCGCTTGCCTCTTCGCCTGGTTGATGTCGACGTGTCTGAGCCAATTGAAGTTCCGGTAGTGCCTGAAGGTATTTTCTCTTTATTCGATGGTGTCAACCAATCCTTGGATGATTCTATTCCATCACGAAGAACTTTGCACGACGCGGTAATATCCATTGGTAACAAAATATAATCATCTTCATGCACACTGTCCCTCCGAAGTAGTACATCAGTTGTGTTGAAACCTTGCTCGGCGCCATCCCACCCTGAAATATATGGTATTCTTCGAACAAATGCACCCACTCCCCTCAGGGTGATAAGCTTCTTCACAACCGGTTCAGATTGGGTACTATTTCCAGGATTTGACAATGAATCGGGTCGTACATCCATCCGATTCAACGTGACACCCACTTCTACTTGCCCTTCTTGTATGTTTGAATGGTAGTGATGGCGGAGAGGACTTTCCACGTCATTTTTGCAATCCGTTGCGATGCCTCCAGCGCTTCGTCCAGTCTTTTTCCGATCTTCCCAGTGTTGACTGCGTCGACGCCTCTTACCCCTTGGGTGAGTCTCACCTAGATTCGAATATTTGTCATAGTGGCTTTGCCCCACCCCAGATATATGAACTTGCGTTACAGAGACAGAAAGAGAGCTGAAGAGACGCCAAATGAGAGACTTGATTGTAGAAGATAGGTATTTTTCTATTCTGGATAGGTATGTGCTCGTAGCAGTTGTCACTTCCGACTGTAGTGGCATTGACTTTTTGCTTCTAATGCTCGTTAAGGAATTGAGCCTATCCATGAGGGAAGGCGGGAAAGGATCCACTCCTGCCCGTAACCTTCGTTCGGCGATTTGTAATATACGATTCTTCTCGTCTCGTATTTTCACTCGCAATTGATCCTCGAGATGAGTAACTGTGTCGTCTTCCAATGCATCTGATTTATCCAGATTTCTAGTTTCCTTTTGACGCTGCTGCCATGTATTAATCAGTGGATTGCTATGGATAACTTCGTACCCTAAACATAATCGCACCCCTTGAATGTGAATTGTAGTGCACCCCGACGACGACGCGAGTGCGGGTTCATCTTCCGCAACCCCCAACTTACTGCTCACAGCTACATCGTCACTCTGCTTTATGCCTTCACTAGCCATCTTGGAAGAAGAGTACACCGAGCCAACCAATATGCTTTTCCATGGAATTTTGATTTTCACGGAATCGATACTCCCCCGGACAAGCTTCCATCTAATTGTTGCTCCACTATCATCCAAATGAGCGTTGCCATGATTCGCCCCGTCGCAGTTAAGAAACTGCTCCAATGCCTCTGGGCGCAGCTCCACATTCTTCAATTCCACATATCCAGACCACAACCCGACCGATAGGTTGTTACAACCATCGCCATCGTTTCCACCGTCATTCTCTAATTTAATGTACGGCGACAATAATGCTGCGGCCCATTCGGAAAGTCGTTGGGATGGATTGTAATATCTCGCCATCACTTTGACTTTGTAATTTTTTCTCTGATTACGCCTCCTGATCCTTTGCTGAAGCGGATAGTATTACTGCAATAATCGCAGGGAGATCGAATTAGTTCTATGGAGTGTAAGTACAAGCTGAGCCAGTCCTATGGATAACATCAAACATCAATTCAGAGATGAGTAGATAGATATTTCGATGGAAATGAAAAATCGATCTGGAAACCAAATCGAACTGAAAAATGAAAAATTCGGAAATACCGAAAAAGTAAAACAGACCCGAATTAAACGACAAATATCGCAGGAGAAGAAGATTGGAAGAGGGAGATCAGATCAGTGATCAGTGCATGAATCATGAGTTACTCCTCCGTCTTGCTACTACTTCTTACGATGCCATTCTTCTCAATGTCGGTGCTATGGCTCTCGCCTAACAAGGGAAGTCTATCTCTATCGATTCGAAGGCTGTGGGGGGACGGATTGCACTCTTATTCTTATGCTCCGAACACGAATAAGAAAAAATATGTCACCTTGTTCTCGTTTCAACCCATGATGTCGAGAAGAACTAATAGCTACCCTACTAGAGGAAAGATCGCATCTCCATCATTATTACCGATGGATAATCCATCATGGGTTTCACAAGGTGCAATATTCTATTCAGCTCGCCCCCTACAACAATTATACTCAACTCGCCTCTATGGTAGTGCCGCGACGAGCATCAGCAACATCATGTCAAATCACGAACCGCCACCATCAACAACCAATGACAAAGATGACGAACTCTTAGACCCGTACGACATCCTGCGCAAGATGCAAAATTTATCGGATAAAGAAGAGATTCCTTCAATTCCATTCCCTACACACTTCTCACCTACATCTCTCGAACAATTTCATAAATGCCCTCAAGCATTCTTTTTCTTGTACATACTCAAACTCGCACCGGACCCACCCATGACTCCAGAATTGGCTCGTGGTATCTTATGCCACACAGCATTAGAGGAGGTATATGATCTATCTCCTGCGGATAGAAATCTAACCAATCTGGAGAACTTATTTCGAAGGGCTTGGAAGAAAGTGAGGGGTGAGCGTGATTCACTTCTCCCTAATAACGTCGAGAAGATTTCCAACAGCAATGAGAAGACACAATACAATGTTCTTTTCCGAAAACACGATTACAACGAAGAGAGAATTAGTGCAATGTATGATATCGAATCGGAAATCGACTGGGGAGAATCATCACTTCGTTTACTGAAAAACTACATGGAGCTAGAGGATCCGAGACAATACAGTCCCTTGATGAGGGAAATGTGGGTCCACGCTCGTTTTCCATTGACCGACAATTATTCCAACGAGTATCATGCAGATGATAATTTTATCATCAAAGGAAAAATTGACCGCATTGATATTTTACCAAGTACCTTCTCGAATAGAATGCACTTACAAATTATTGACCACAAGACCGGGAAGAAACCATGGTTCAAATATAGTCAGAACGTGAATGATAGAATATATCAGGAGGGCTTTTGGAAAATGAAGGTTTATGCGCTAGTATTATGGAAGATGATTCATCAAACGGAAAATGATGTAGCAACATCGGGTGGCAACGAAGTACTAGGACAACCAAAAGATCTGTACAAGTATTGCTTGTCTTGGGAACTTCAACAACGATTAAAAAATGTCATGGACGAAGTTCAAATAAAAGATACAAGATGGAGCAATGTTTTAGAACTGGATTCGCTTCGTCTCATACATCTAACATCTCATATGGATGATGATTCCGTCAACAACCCCACCAAATCAAAAAATGAAAAAAGTATTGTTGGCAAAGCTTCATACCTAGATTACGCACTTGACGCTCCATCCGTATTTGAATCTGTTATTCTTGATCAAACAGAGCAAGAGGTGCGAACTATTGTTCATGAAGTTAAGGAACTAGTCGGGACGCAGTCACCACATGCATTCAAGCACTGCGATTGGAGGTATTGCTCTTGTCACGAGTTTAGGCGGCGATTCCGACCTGGAAGCGTATATGTATCTCCAGATGCTCATTCGCAACAGTATAGTATTAAGCAATAGTGTTAAAGTAACTTGAACTGACGTCAATCAAGCCACTCTAGGTTCTTGGGTGAGCCACGCAAGAGTTGTCACACCTCGCATAGACATCACCTTGGCTCAACTCACTGCTAGAAGTTGTTATGTTGCGCAACAGAATTTGGATTATTCAATGGGAAATACTCTGCTATGGATAGACCTATAGTTGGAAAGAATGTGATTGATAAGATATTACCATTGATTGGCGCATTCATCATTCATCCACCTTTTTGACAAACTTTTTTCTCGCTGGATTCTACTCCACCTGGAACCTCCTTTAAGTAGGTCCCCCTGCAGCGGCGGACTGACGGACGCCTTGTACCTGCCAGCCGCAACCTGCCGCCATGGTGAAATAACTTCCGCACTCCAGTAGGTAATTCAGTAATACTCCGACTCCTCGTCCTACTTCTTTCGCCCACCACTGCGCAACTGCAATAAATAAATATACTATCGAATATGTTCAAGGACATGGTAAACAAGCAAGTCTTGGAGCTCAAAAAGCTCTGGGCAAATAAGCGACAGTTGACGTTCCAATTGCTGAATTTGGCCATGATAGTTTTCTCGGCGTTGATGATATGGAAGGCGCTCATGTTCGCAACAAGGGTGAGATGATTCTTTTCGATCTATATTATGACATAATACATTTATTCTGCCGTGCGCAATATTATAGGATGTCACCCGCGCAATCTTTGGTTAATATGTAATATGGCTCTTTTTCCCTCACTAATTTGTCAACTCATTCATTCCCCCCCCTCATCAGAGTGAATCACCAGTGGTTGTCGTTCTCTCGGGGTCAATGGAACCCGCATTCCAACGGGGAGATATCCTTTTCCTCAA
>JALLAX010000032.1:0-21708 GCA_036939555.1 Discostella stelligeroides
CACAACCATTGAGTATCCAGAAATGTATCCTCTATGGACATTTCTTAATATGGGACCTTAAAAGGAAATCTTGTGATAACCTCGATTTTTTCATAAAGATGCAGCTACAGCATCTTCCTGAATCTCCCCTGCAATTGGGCATATTCATGGGAAGTTGTAAGGCACTTTTCCCCTCTTATCTTCCTATTAAAAGATAGATATTCCCTGTAGGCATAGTAGAGTATCCCTACAGTTCTGAGATTCACTAAGAAGTTGAATCCTTAAGATACTTCCTGCAACTGTAAACACAGACACAGTGGACACAGTTGCTAGGGCACTGCAGACATGAGCCCCCCCCATGTGGCCTCACTCCTATGATATTTCATTATCTCATAAAATAGAATCCACCGTGATCAACACATCCTTTTTTTCCTCCTCCCCAGACAGTGTACTTGCCATTTTCCCCCATCGCTGGCCTAATACTTCCAGGCTCAAGTCAGATTCATGGGAAGTTGTAAGGCACTTTGCCCCTCTTATCTTCCTGCTGGTTAAGTATAGAGATTCAGTGTAGGCATAGTAGACTATCCCTACACTCCTGAGACTCACTAAGAAGATGAATCCTTTGAATACTTCCTGTAACTATAAACAGACACAGTGGACACAGTTGCTAGGACACTACAGACATGAGCTGTACTCATCACATCCTTTTTCTCCTCCTCCAGACAGTGTACTTGCCAATTTCTCCCATCGCTAGCCATTAGCCATTACCTTCCAGGCTCAAGTCATGCCCTGATTATGTTGAATGTTCTTGGTTCTGCATATTATGAGGGTTGGACTGAGTGGCCGATTGGTTTCATCGTGCATGAGTATTTCTCTTCTGCTTGGACTGTGCTGTTGGGGTCATCTCCTATGAGCTCAGAGACTATACCTGGTGCTGTAGTTCCTATGTTGGTGTATTGGAGTGGTACATAGTATGCCAGTTACGGGGGTGTGGATCATCAGTATCAGTTCTTTTTGCATAATCTCCATTGGGGGTTTATGCATTATGGGAAGTATACTGAGATGCGCGGTGACAATATGTTCCCTTGGGCCCTCAGGATTTTTGGCAGCGTTCCACATCAGAGGTTGTCACATAGATAATATCATTTATACAGTGTCCATATGTCATCTATTTAAGTTGATACTGTACATACAAGTCGATTGCGGAACGTTTATGTATGTTTTAATCATTTTAGTGTCATATATCGATCATTTAGTATCTGGTACTTCAACAATAAATGTCCAAATATTGCTGCCACAATGAACTTAAATGTCCCCTCTGTTTTTATTATCTGTTTTTTGGATTTGTATGTCCGTCATTGGTCTTTTCTTTTTGGCACATCAACCCATCTGTCCCCACTGTTAGGGCATGGGGCACACTAGCACTTCCTACTATCACCACAACCACACATCTGGTGACCCCTACCCCACCAGCATCACACAACAGTGTTACTGCTTATCATTGTTGACCGTTATTATGGTAATCATCTGTGAGTATTATTGAATTCCTTTCAATATTTTATTTCTTTTACACTAGTTTGTCATTCTAATTTTCAATCATCATTATTATCATCCTTGTTTCTGTCGTTGGTCATCTCATCATCGTCATCATAATTGTCGTCGTCATTGTGATGGTTGTCATCATCGTTGTCATCATTGTCATCATCATCATTGCCGTTGGTCACTTATAGTCATCATCATTTTCATTATTGTCGTCGTTGCTGTCATACCGTTGCCATCCTTGTTTTTGTCATCATCGTCATCATCGTTGTCATCGTTGTCATCGTTGTCATCGCGTTATCATTGTCGTCATTGTTCATCATTGTCATCATATCATCATCATAAACGTCACCATCAATATTGAATCATTATCGATAAATGCTGTTTAATTTCAGCTTCTACTCTATCACCATCATAACCTTTGTGAGTTACTATATTTATAAATGATTATTTTTGTTGTTTATTGTTGTTATTAATTTATCTTAAATTTTACTTCAACGCCTCCAGACAGAATGCCATCACCATTTGGATTTCCTTGGTCCACTGGTCATTGTTGTTGCTGTTTGTTTTTACACCCCAAGCGCAATATTACTCTGAAGGAAGAAAGCCTTGATTCTGCAAAGTTGATTTTTATCCCCTACCTGATCCTCTTTTGTATATATTGCATCATCAGTGGACATTGGGTCAGTATTTACAGCCATTGTGCATAAGACTGACATTGGACGTTAATTATCACTTTGCGGTCTCATTGCTGCCAAGTCAACACTTGATGATCTTGTACAAGAAGTCATTGCACATTCAGTATATCTGATATTCGGTGATTACTTGTCTAAAACATCACTTTTGTACTCTATTTTGGAAGAGAGTAATAATGCCGAAGAGTCGTAAAGAAAACAACGGGATGATAATGACAAAGGGACAGAAGGAGGTGATGATATGGAATCTTTGCCAAAGAAGGTGAAGGAAAGCAATCAGACTAATGAAAAAGAGGGAGGGAGAGAGGACAAGAGGAAGACAAGGGCTACTACAGAGCACACCAAATGACTTACATCTAAGGACTTGGGTGAAGTGGATACAGATAGCATTCTCCCAACATCCAAGCATCCATCTGATGTTTGCAATGCAGAATCAAACTCTCCCATCATCACAATTCCCAATAAACCAAAACTAAATAATGCATCCAAAACAAGGGGGGGGGCAAGAACAAGAAGAAGACCCAGAGCAAGAAGTCCAAGGAATCAGCGGATGCAGATGCAGATGTTGACATTCAATCATTACATCATCCATCTGACGTTGTGGATTCTCCATTCTTGTCTGTTCTTGCCAAGTCAAAAGAGGGAGAAGGAACCAGAGCAACAAACCGGAGCATGTAGCTTGAAAACATTGTGACTGTTTACCAGGTAGAATCTACTCAAGTTCCAAATGATATTGAACCATTGTTTGATCAATTCAACTTTGATGTTCCTTTCAGCATCTTTGAACAATTTGTCCCTACGAATAAGTGAAATACTGACACTGATGAAAATATTCCCTATGAGATATTTCCAGTCACAGGAGAAAGACGAAAAAGGCAAGTGAAGGATGATTTTGATTGGCTTCTTCCATCGTCCACATCTGCCGACCATTCCACGACTGCCATGGAAGCATATAGTACTACCTTTTATCACTTCTCAAACAGATTTCATTGTTCTGATAAGCATGTGTCCACGACCATGTTCAATGTGCCTGAAAGCGTAGACAAACCAGTGAATCAATCCTTTGCCACTCATCAGGTTGTCATGACACACCAACTGTGCAACATTGAGCAACCGTTCAATTGGTTAGCAAAGTCTGTAGGAAATTTGATCAATCGAATAAATCAATCTTACAAAAGACATCACACTTGGTCATCACTTCAAGATGCTCGTCTGGGTCAAGATATTTTTTTGTCAGCGGCATATTTGACTGCACATGAATTTGTTGTAACGAACAGTGATGATGTTCAGCTGATCAATTTTGTTAGTTCCGACTCAACAAAGAAAATTTGGCATTGTTCAAATTTATTTAAATCAGTTAGTATGCTCCGTAAGTCAATCATTGCAGCATTTGATTATGCTACCTCAAACGACGTCAGATTTCAAGTTGTTCTGGATTGGTATTCCTACCTATCATTTGACAAGTCCGGCAAGAAAAAAACCCTTGACCATCCGATTGAGTTTTTGGGATTGGTCTCTTTGTTTCAGAACAAGTCGAATACAATGGTCACAGCTTTTTGTCTACACAACTTTGTGATATATTGTTACATGCCAAAGCTTCATCGGACGCAGCAAGTTCATCATCTGTTAACTGAAATAAGGATCATTCATTCCAGTGCCCAGGAGCAGATTCTTCAAGAAGTCCTTCAAATGTTACAGAGTGATCAGAAAGAAACATCACAAATAATCATTGCTCCGGATTTCAGTGTTCCTGCTGACGTATCCAAAACATATAGGTACTTTGGATTTACATCCTATCCAAACTCATTGAATGAGGATTTTCAAGTCTTTAATTGGAATTTGATTCTTAAACTGCCAGTGTGTACCAATTGTGTGTTGTGGGGTCTTTATGGCAAGTACTTATCTTTACCACCAGAACCAGAGGACAATGGCTATGGTATTGATGCTTTGTGCAATCTAGTTTGTCGCATTGTCCATTAACTTCTTCTTCAGCCAATTGATCCAATTTAAAATATTGGTGTATGTTTTGGGAAGTATTGAACAAAGGCAGAAAGACTAAAGATAAACGGTGAACTAGAAGATTTATGAGGCTATTTCTATGGAAGCTTCTAGGGGTTTAGCGTGAATTCTGTTGATGGGTGCTCGGGTGCGCTGCTGTGACAGAGCTGCAACAGATGGGTGGCCCTGTGCCTGGACGTACGTCCTTGGTAAGGGGGCGCGGTCTGGCCGCAGATGTGGGAGTGGAAAGCTCTTGGCGTAGCCATGTGGAAGTGTTCCAACAGGAAGACAAGATGAGCTGATACAATTTCTGGGATTTGTCTGAGTGATGGTCATGAAGTCAACGAGATGTTCCAATTGGTGTTACATGCTGCTGTTGGACTAAGAAGAATTCCATTGTCCATTGTCACACATACAGTTGTAAATCAAATGCAACACTTCAAAGGAGAGAAAGTTTGCAACATGTTGCATGAAACAACATTGGAGCTGGTTTTTATTCATTTACCCATTTTTCAAAACTGAGCTGAAGTTTGATGCATTTTTTCATGTCATTGAACAATATCCTCATTTCATTGCATCCGTCTGCAAAAACGTTCTTGCCGTCTTCAGTATGCATCACACAAAATGATATAAACATATTACCAACTTGTTCGCCAGCTGACATTTTTGTTCCATTGGTAACACCATTGCAGTCGGACATTCGTGGTATACCACATTCCCTTTGCAATAATGCATCGTGCACCATATTGTGATGGAGCACATCTAACTTGTGTAGAGTGACCTGTTTTCCACATCCATAACCAATGATTGTTTGGATTATTTCAAGTTGATATTTCTGGGGGTGCAGTGGTCAAGCAGTATGCATGACTGTGACTTCATGTTGGGTCCCAGGTTCAAATCCCTCCTGATGAGGGATTTTGAAACTGGTCTGGCCACATCACAGTCACATTGCTAGACGTATTCTCATGGTCCCCTGACAGAAAAGAAGCTCAAAAGGAGTCAAATTCAACCCCACAATACTAAAAATCCTGGCCTGAGTAGTGTTCAAAAGGAATGCTGACATAGGGCTTGGAGTGCAATCTTAGTTATGAAATACTTAGTTTGATGTCATAGGTAGTTCTGTCACCACTCATGGCCCATAAGACATACATAAAAATTTCTGTTATATTATTTCAAGTTGATATTTCATGATACCATTGCCACTAACATGTAGCATTTCTGCAGGAACAGAGCGAAAAACACCATGAATCCGATCTCCAAATGGCAATCCGATAAACGCATTGTCAATATCATGAATACTCAATGCATTTAATGTTTGATTGATTTTGGCAGTAGTGTAATCATCCATTGTCAGTAATTGACAAGTGGCAACAGTATCAGACAATTGGTTATTGAGACATTTGCAATCGCGATATGGATATGTGGTGCTGGAGCTGTTATACTGGCCCACAATATTATTATGCCCCCAGACGTATGAATCCAAGGTTTGACCATGACCAGTTTTCCAAGCACTCTTGTTTCAAAACTTGACAATAATTGCTGAATCTGTTTTGTTATAATACTCAAACACATGTGTTCATCTTGAAGTTTATCTTTTGCCTGTTTGATTGATGAATGGCCTGCACCGTGTGTTGAATTTGGAATGTATCCCAAAACAGAATAAAAATCATCACGTCCTCTTGCTTCTTCATGATTAAAGAATGAAAACGTCATAACAAATGGTGCACAGGCCAATGAACCATGTAGATCCATATGTGTCTTGTCGTAGAAGCATATCAGTGCTTATGGAAATTCATTGTCCAATGAACCATCACAATAATGATTGCAAGCATCTTTACATAATGCTCCAGTATGAATTTCATTCAACTGATTACAGGGTGTTGTTGATGTTCCAGTGAACAAGTCGTAACCAGGAGCAAAATTGTATGTTTGCATTTTGGTTGACTGTAACATTGCAATTATGACACTTTTTACATCAAACACTGGAACAGTCACAACTGTCAAATCGGTCATTGTTACTTGATGCATTATTGGTTGAAGATGATTCAGCTGGTATAAGGAGCCAACCTGTCTTGTCAGTTCATTGTGGTGATACAATTTGATAGATGTGAAATTCGTTTGTTGAACAGTCACATGATATTTGATTAGACCAATGATGTCATCAAACAATTTATGATCCACCACGATGTGAAGACAGTATGTGTTGAAGGTGAATTCCAAATTTAATGCCTGGAGGTGGATTTGGCAAATTGATAGAGCTTACAAAAGAGTTTGAGTTAACTTGTGATTGTTGTGGTGTCTCAGTACTATTTTGAGTATCATCATCGGATATTTTTTCCTCCAGATTTTGACCGTGCTCAAATTCATAATCCGCTGTACAACTATTATTGATGTTGTCGTTGTTTGCGTATTATAATTGAGCAGACAATGATAGAAATGTCGATAATGAAGATATAGTTGGATGAGTAGATAATCTGGATATGCATGGTGTATCACCAGAAATGTGCGGATATCACATTGATTGAAGAATTTTCTCCGCATGTTGTGCGTTGGTGAGTTGGTTTGATAAAAATCTTGTTCATTTATTTGATGATTAGGGATTCAAAAACGTCACTTCCACATTTATTGAGATGCATGGATAGTGCACGCTGAGAAGCATAGTTGCCAGTGTTGCATCCGGGGCATGGTATGCAGGAGGACATGATATCATTGGACAATGTGTTAATTATTGTAATTGATCAATGTGCAATGGCGGGTAGTGGATAGTTGATGTTTGGGCATCAAGTATGGCGCCAAAGAAAGATGAAACGTTGGATAAGAAACATTGTTTCTTATTCCAATGTTGGAATTGGTAAATGAACAATGACATTGTATGGAGCCACCGAACAAGAAATAGAAGATAACAACAAAAAAATTTGACTTTGTACATGAAAATGGAACAACCACACACAACATTGACAATTGTTGTTTGTAAATTCATAATTTGTCACTAGAATGATGAATGAATTGAAGTGGGATTTGAAAATTGGACAGTAGCAAAGATGAATAATAATATAAACAAAGACACATTAATTGAGTCTTTGCAGAATGAACTAGATTTGTTGAAGCAACAAGTGGGAGAATTTCAAGACTTACGCATGTTGATAGTAAAGGTGAATGGTAAGAATAGTGTGAAACGATTGAAGTCACGCTTATTGACAACAAGCGATAGATTGAATGCAAGTGAGATTAGTCATTGGATGCGCGAGTGTCTGTGGCCACATGTTAAGTTAATGCCTGATCGATGGCATAAATGGAGTGAAAATCCAAAGAGTATCTGTCAACGCATTTTGGCAGTAATGGAGTTCCTAATGGATTTACCCATGAAGACTATTGGAATGGAGTGACTCGGTCAATTGCGAAAGAGAAGCTATGTGCATTGAGGTCGAATACTAAGCAGGCAATGTTTGTACAATTCAAAGATGATGTCAAAATAAGCAATGTGTGCCTCAACTGTGATAACATTACACTTCTAAACATTATTGTTTCATCATGTATTATCAGTCGATGACCAGACAGAGCATGCCAAGATTGATTTTGACAAGGGAAAACTGGTACCTATTGCACAAGAGTGGATTAAAAAAAGATCAACAAGCCATCATATGATGCTGCAGAATCGTTATTGTACTTTTTGGATAAGTACACGATGATTGTGGTTGGAGGATCATAAACAATGGGAAAATATTACAAGCACAATCATGGTAAAACACTTCTTGACAAATTGACTGTGGTGTTGGACATTGCGTATAGCATATTGGTGTACAAAAATGCATTTGAGGTATGGAGTGAAGAAATATTCAAGACAAAGATGTGCACCACCAACGAAGAAAAGAAGAACTTCACAATGACTGCAGTGAACAAGTATCATGTGAAGCGTGGAACAAGACTTCCTGTGTACCAAGATGGCTAGACTAACAAAGGGCAGGAATATTTCAAGGAGTTTTGTGTTGAGATTCAAGCTGTGAAGAAAAACAATGTACTTTGGGGGACATTAAAGGTGCATTGGGCAACTTATATCAAGAAGTATCACAAGTACAGTTATGTCGCTAGTGACATAGAGAATGGTACAGAGGTAACGAAAGATAAGAGAACAAAGTTGACGATGATAATGATTGCATTGTATTGTGGTTACCAGGAGAAATGGGAGAAACTGGGACGGATAATGACGAATTTGGATACAACAGTGAGAAGTGATGAGGACGCTGACAAGAGTGATGAGAATAAATGTATGGCACAGGATGTGGTGGTGAACACCCATAACCAACGCAAACGGCAGAGAGTGTGGTATCCTGTGTGACAGCACAATTGTTTGGTGTTTGTATGAATTTTTATTAGAAAAGACTAAAAATGTGGGCATTGTAATAAATATTTGGATCAATCATACACCTAGTACGATTCATCATAAATACATTGTAGTAAATACAGGATCATAAATGACTCAAGTCTAATATATTTGTGCATAATATTAACAAATATTATTGTTGTCAAATATGGGCCATAAAGGACTAATATAATTCATTATGTACCAAACTTGTAACCATATGTATATCATACAATCATACTTAAATGACCCAACAAAAATGTCATTTTAAGTTGAGATATGATCTAACTAAAGGGGCTTACCAAGTCGAAGGTCAAAAACTTCTGATGCGTATTGCTGTTGGTAACGAGGTTTCTGGCAGGGGCGATGACAGGGAGTTTTGTGTTGGCAGTTGGTTGATTGGAGAAAATGAGTACTTGGGCCAGTTTGGTGATGTGAGGGATCATTTGGTGATGGGTGCCTTTCTGTCTCCTCTTTTCTATGCTGAGTTTCCAGGTGATGCGGTTGAGGCTGTGAGGGCTCGTCATCGTGGCAAGCATCGTGCTGGTGTTGCTTCCAATATGGTACAGCGTGGCCTTGTTTCCAGTAGGAATATTACAGATACGGATGTGATGGCTCTTGTTAGCAATGTTAGTTTGGAGGAGGAGTATTGTATTGAGGAGTTGGGTTCTGATGAGGAGCGGTCGGTCATGGCGGCACGTGGTTATTGTTAGCAGTCTTTGAGGTAGTCGTAGGCGTTGTTGATTAATTGAAAATGTGCTGTAGCTTGTTCTCTGGTTATCTCTAGTGAAGAGTTGTATTTGTGTGAATGGAAGATCAGAGATAAGCATCTAAACCGATGTTTGATTTTGGTTGATGTTCTTGCATCATGTATTAGTCCCAACGCGCCAAGCAAGTCAGTTCTTGTGTGTCCCACATTTAGGATGTTGTAATTACTGCGTGTGTGGTTTTGGTTTGGAGAGTGTGGAGTATCCTCTCGTCAGCGGGTGTGATCAGAGCATCGATGATGTTGCTGTTGTTGTCGCCAAGAGTGTTTGTGTTCATGGTCCCATTGTGGGTGTTATTCTCATGATGGCTTTGTTCCTCATGATTCCGGTTTTCGTTTTCGTCATTGTTGTTATCGTTGTTGTTGGAGTTATGGGGTTGTGATTGTGCTGGTTGTGGTCATGGGGGTGGTGGAGTGTTAGGGTGAGTTAATTGCCCGGCTTCGTTAAGTGGGTTCAGACTAAACTAAGGTTTGACCCTTTTGGCACGTCTCACTCTCTTTCTCCGAAGCGACATGAATTCTCGAGAATCATCACCCCTCACCGGGGGCTTCCCGCCAAAAGGGAAAAAGGATTTTTTTCCGAAGCCCACGGTGAGGGGTGGAGAATCATGATATTGCCAAGAATCAAAGCACCAAGATATCACATAAAATAATTTCAGCGATTGCGGTGGGGAATCTGTAAGAAACAAAGCGGCCGGATCTCTTCGTGGTTTTTTGTTGCGCGAGAAGGCGCGAAGGGCGAAGGACTATTCCGATTCGGATTCGACGAATCAGTATCTAGTACTCTCTAGACCTGGCAATGGCAACGTTGTGAGTCGAACAGCACAGCAAGGCACAAGCAGCCGAAGCCGAGCAAATCATGAGTATGTTTACCAGTGCTTACTCTGCTTTCTCATACAACATCACAGATGAAAGTGGATATAGTACACCAGTTTCGAGAGCATAGTAGGGGTGGGTACCAAACAGCGATATAACTCCATAGTCTTCGGTCGGCATATTGAGACGGGCACAACAACTAGAGTGAAAAAGAATTGCAGCGCGAAGGTAGAACCGTGATGCTGATCAGTCTTAAAATTTAACCAAAAGGGTGGCGGTATCAAACACACATGGTTGTCCAATATCCTCTTCGGCCTGGCGAGGCAGACTGTCGCGATTACCTACGAACTGGACGATGCAAATACGGAGAAGCGTGCAAATACAATCATCCTCCTGAGGTCGAAAGTGGAGGGGGGATTAAGCCAATCAACCCCGCGGAGCCGATCTTTCCCATTCGTCCGACTGAGCCGCCGTGTCAGTATTTCTTAAAGCACGGCACATGTAAATTCGCCCAGTCATGCAAATTTAATCATCCGAGGATGTTATCATCTCCTGTGGATGGAGAGGGCAATGACAATAATGGAAGTATTCCAATCGGTCAGCTAGTGTATGTCACATCCAACGCTACTTCTGGAGCTGCAAACGCTGGGGAATCTTCTTCGCATTTCATGTCGACGTCATCATCGGTACAGGTGTTGCCCCAAAGACCAACCGAGACTAATTGCATTTTCTTCTTAAGGAATGGGCGCTGCAAGTACGGTGCAACGTGCAAGTTTCACCATCCATTGGATGCAATCAATGTGCATCACCAGAACAACATAATATNATCCACAAGACCGTCCTAAATACTACTATGCCCAGTCGGATGGTTCTACTATGGCGCATTCGTCCATGCTCCCATCTCCTATGCTTACTGCGGCGACAAACTCGACATCGAATAACACATTCGATTCATGTATCGATTTGATGGGGCTGAATGGATCATATCAAGTACAAGTTGCTCAGGAGACGCTACCTCGTGAGCCACAAAAGTCAGGTAGCGGGGGGAGCCTGTCTGCGTATGGAAGCGTTGACTCGGCGTCCCAGCATGTCATTGGTGATTTTGAAGTATCTGGTCGTCCTTCTCTGCGTCAAATATCGCCCAGCCGTGATTGATGGGCCGCTACTGATGGCATAGATCAATTGAACCAGAGTCGACATCAAGGCTTGTCAGGCAATGCCGCCTCATACTGGCCGTCCGTTAACTCATTAACAAGTGATCCCCTGGCCAATGTTCAAGTCCAAACTGAATCAAACTACCGCTTGCTTGCCAACTTTACCCCTCAACGTTTACATGGTAGCCACCAGTCGTTCTCAACCGAACGGAATCTTCCCATTACACCAACTGTGTCTTCCGAGCAGATAATATCTAGACAAGAACATCTCCAAGTTTCAAATGGTGACGACGAAGGGCTGTCCATGATGACGTCTGCCCTCCTTACGATGATGGATCGACACGAAAATCCTTCAGGGTCCAAGGAAGCGTCGTCTCAGCTACGATATTCTGAAAACTCGTTCTCTAATGGAACACTTAATGTTGGTCAAGAAGAAGAATTTCATTCAATGCGAAAAGACGGAGCATCTCCTCTGCGGGCCCCACCAGGCATGATGAGACCACCCGATACTTCTAATTTCAGACAGGAGTTAGGTCGCCCTAAATCTCCTATTGGCGGGGGCTATTTTATTGGCGGGTATGATCAACCACCCCCAAGATAACCTGCAAGGGATTCAAAAGTCGATTCCCAACTTGATCGTACTTTAAAAGATCTTGTTTCTATGGTCGCAATAACATCTATTCCTCTGTTTGTGACGAATGGCTCCTTTCCTGATCGTCAACTATCTATGCTATTAGCTACATCGACAAGAATACCTCCACCGATTTTCGCGATACACTACCAGACGGCAAAAGCGGAACGATTTGTATTATATTTTCATTGTCACGGTATTTCTTTTGTCTAATTCACGTGAACAGTAAAGCATTTGTTTACATGTACTAATTGCCTTTATTAGAATAGTAGTTCCTGAATAGAATTTCGTCACTACATCAATTCTCAAGCGTCAATATTCGGGTGGAGTGTCCTTTTCAATGGCTAAATTGCCGCGTGTCCTTCGAATCTCTCTTCCCATACGGATTCGACGCACTGAAAGAATGTCCATTACCCAACGCTGCACTCTTTCCCTTCCCTCCCTTAACCACCTGTCCATTATGCCTTCTAGCCTTCGGACCTCCCTTCATACTGAACGCTAAATCCACACGAGGTGGAGCGGTAAATCCGAAAGCTCGCCCCACTGCCGCCAAATCCAGCTCATGGACATCAAATATATCTCGTAGGGAGTGACTCGCATACGCCAACAGATACGATCGATAGGCATCTCTTGCCGAACAATTCAAGTAATAATTCTTCTCAATCAAGCGTTGAAGCTGACTCTGGACATTGGCCAACTTTTTCATTGGGAATTCGTATTCGTTCAATGTCACCTTCGCCGCCTTTAGGTAACGCAAAAATCCAGTCTCCTCAGGAGTTAGGAAAAGCAGTGCTCGACCAGTACCCTTATCTCCGCGAGCAGTACGTCCCACCCGGTGGATGTACTCTTTTGGATCATCCGGTGGATCAAACTGTATAATCCAATCAACTGCAGGAATGTCAAGCCCTCGCGCGGCCACATCCGTACACAGCAATGTCCCCTCAGTTTGCTTACAAAATTGAAAGAACGTCGTGGTACGCTTCTGCTGTTTCTGTCTTCCATGTATGTCCATGACGGGTACATCAATGTAATTCAACAATTCCGAGTGGAATTTCACCGAGTTGCACGAAGAGAAGAAGACCATAATTTTCTTATTCTTGTTCTTCTTCAGGAATGTGAACAGGAGCAAAAATCGTTGATCGGAGGGAACAGTGACATATCCCTGTTCCAATCCTTCCGCAGTAGCAAGGGTGGACTCATTTGGTACCTCGACATAGATGGCACTCTTTACATCAATCGCCGTGCGTGCCAAATCTTCCACCTTCTTCGTCTGTGTAGCCGAGAAAAGCATCGTCTGGCGTTGCTTGGGCAAGATTTTGATAATGGCACGTAAATCATCCTCGAATCCCTGCTCAAGAATCCTGTCGGCTTCGTCCATAACAAACGCCAACAAGTTACGAAAGATGAATCCCTTCGTATTCTGCAAGTGATCCAATAGTCGACCTGGCGTGGCAATAACGATGTTGACACCCTTTACTAGACGTTCGGCCTCGGTACGACGATTGGCTCCGCCCATGATTAGCCCATAGGTCTGATTATGTTTTCCATTTGTGCATAAATCCTTGAGCACTCCGTAGGTCTGCATGGCCAATTCGCGTGTGGGACTAATCACAATGGCTCCGGTACCATTCCTGCTGCCAAACTTGGAATTATGCAGTAGTTCCACCACCGGAAGCAAGAATGCCAAGGTCTTCCCCGAGCCTGTCTTGGCCGCACCAATTAGATCTTTTCCGGAGAGCAAGGCTGGGATGGACATGTGTTGAATATGTGTCATTTGAGTAAAGCCCAATGCCGATAGTGCCGCCTGGGTATTTTCGGAGAGGGGTAGCGACGCGAAGGCATCGCCAGCGAAGAAGCTATCTTTCTTTAGCTTTTTCTTGTCATTATTTTCGTTGGGTGAAAGGTCGTCAGATGGTGGGGATGGAGCCGAGCGCTTCTTCTTCTTCTTTTGGTCTCGATCGTCATGGCTGTCGTCGACGCCGACATTGTCGTGTGCGGAGGTGGAATTGTCGTCGTCGCTTTCACTGCCACTGCCACTATCATCTGAGGATGATCCAGCGCTTGACGAGGCTACCTCTTCCTCAACCTCGTCATCGTAATCCTTTGGTGAACGTTTAGAATTGGTTGCTTTCTTTGTCGTCATGGTTAGAATGGTCTTACTTCACTTTACCTTCATGAACAAAAGCGTTTGTTCTTTGTGATCATATTATTCTTTCGTCGGTCTGTATGGGGGATGCTGGAAATAAAAGCAAAAAGCCGAGCGACGACGCGAGGTTGGTGGTGGAGGGTTGTGGAGGGTGACGGACAGGAAAGGGGGGGTTGGGGGGCTCCTTATTTCTGCCGTCCATTGTGAAGTCGAAGCTGCGCTAGCTTGCTCAATCGGAAATCCTAAGTCCAGGTCCAAGTCAGCCAGCTACAAACTCTCATTCTATTCACCCGACGATGGCGCTCCGCGTCCTCCTGTCCAAGCCCCACCTCAGGGGTACATTCGCTTCTTTGGGCGGGCATTGCTCGTCGCCCCTTATTATTTTCCCCGCGGCCACGGCGTCAACATCATCGACTTACCAATCCATCCTCTCCCCACCCCACCATCCTTTAACTGTTATTCAACAAATCCGAAACAAATGGACAAAGACGAAACTTCGTCAGCGTGAAAAAATACTCAATCGCGAAAAGCGCGTCGCACGGGGCTTACCCGCGAAACCCCTCCCACCCAAATACATGCCGAAAGATCGTCCGGTCATCAACGCCATATCTCGCGAAGAACGAGATTCCGAATCCCGTAAATTCGACGAGGCCGCATCGGAAGAATTGAAAGCCAAAATTTCCAAGCAAGCCGAGAACGAGGAGAATAATTTGCGACATCAATTTGATGGATTGCAAATGTCGGAACGGGTACGACGATTGTTTGATTTGAAGAATGGAAGCCAGAAGGAGGTGGTAAACTCGCAAAAACGACGTGGAATGGAGGTGAGAGTTTTTCGTTCTGTATAGTTACCGCTATTGACAAGTCATTATTACTCTGTTATTTGTTTTTGCTCAAATGTATGACGAGGAACCCAACTCAACTCAACTCCTTAAACTCAACTCCATGCAAATCATTTATAGCTCTTTCAACTAAGGGAGGGCGACACGGGAAGTTCTGCAGTCCAAGTGGTTGCCCTCACTACTCGGATTCAACAGCTACAGACGCACATGGCCAAACATCACAAGGACAATTCCACGAAACGAGGGTTGGATGCACTCTACGTTCGAAGGAGGAAGGTTTTGGATTATATGGAACGGAAGGATTTTCAGAGTTACCGAAAAGTAGTGAAGTCATTGGGTCTTGTTCGGTGAAAGAGTAAATGGAGTACAGTTTTTCACTCTTTACCAAAGATCACGGAGGCTGGGGCACTAATTTACGAGCGATGCGGTGTGCCGACACACGAACTCAATGATTCTAGAGTGGGGGGGTGGGGGCGGATAATATTATTTATCCCTATTGATCTACTCCATCGAAAATAACCTGAGTGTTGTTGAGTACTTCGCATGCAGAAATAATGAATATAGTTCAAAAGCAATCATCCATCACTACCACTTCATGATTTTTTGTGCTCATCATGATGCGTTGCAACAACGACTGGGCTGGACCAGTGTTCGCGGAGGTTTGGGGTTGTCGGGGGGGGGGGGCGCAACTGCAGTCGAGTCGATCGTTCGATTCCACCGTTAGCCGTTAGGCATCCGAACCCGCCATTTTTTCAATTTTTAATTTGGAAATAACAGTATACCATCCGTTGGGCAGTGGCCAACTGAGTCAACACCTGCGTGGCCACGAAAATTGTAAATGTCTCCAACGAAAACGCCAATACCATGAGCAACAGGTAGGAGTAGCGAAGTATTCTCCATCGTCGACTATGATCGACGCCGTGTTGGGCATCCCACTTCCTCATGGATGGAGAAGGCGAGCTTTGTAATGCAAACATCTCCTTCATGATGATGGACATGAAGACTGCGGCTGGGACCCGCAAGTTATTGAAGTGACCAACGGCAGATTGGGTGTATATTGAATCGAGCGTTTCAGCCTGACTGCTAATGCTGCTACTAGTACCACCGCTGCAGAGAGAGATGATGAGGAAGGCTGATGATGGCATCATGGGGCGCATCATCTCGACGAGATGCTGATTTGGTGACATGTTTCTTTTGTTTCGGTCGGAGATGTGGATTTGGAGCAATGGTATGCCCCAATGATTTGGTTGCTTTGATATTATGGTTCGCGGGCCTCTGCTACATACAAGCAATGCGTCTTCATCCATCCATCCTGCAGTCCTGTCGATGCGAGCAAGGAGCGGAGACGAGCGATCGAGGTTTGTCTTCTGTCTTCATATTTTCTATTTGGAAATAACATCCAAATGCAACACTAAGTCCCCAAAAAGATCTCAGTGTCACACCGAATTTTTATGCATTGAAATCCCTCACCAATTTTTTTTGACTCTCCGTGTCACACAACACCTTCGACGCAGTTGCATTCTCCTATCACACCTTCTTCAAATGAGGAGATGCCTATCTTATCATAAATCAATTTTATACCTCACTTCTTTTTTTTAAATATCGATTAACATCACTATATAAAATAAATGCATCGGTTTGACACACTAAACAAGATATGCATCTTTACGCATCACTAAAGAATTTATGCATCTTAACGCAACACGAAATTATTTTTGCATTGTAATACATCACCAAAATACAAATGCATCTTTCTATCACACTCAAAATATTTCTGCATCTTAATACCACACCAAAAACAAAAAAATTATTCATTGACATCACGAAAATAATTTAATGTATCAAAACACACCACAAGAAAAAAATCATGCGTTCAAAGACATCACCAACAAAAGAATAGGCATATGATCATAAAATAGGGAAGTATTTGTTCCTTTAATACATGCTTCCTATTCCAAATGTAATTCAATTCTTCACTCTGTCCCTTTAATACATGATGCATATACCTAACGTCAATCAATCAATCAGTCAATCATTCAATCAATCACTTACTCCTCGCTACCATTTTTGTTACCTTGATCATAGAATAGATCCACTGAGTCGTCGTCTTCATCCCACCTCTTTCTCTTCCTTGGTTGTTCATTCTTCTTACTCTTCTTTCCTCCTCCTTTCAGGGCGATTTCCAGCGCACTCTTAATCCGTTGATTTTTCTTTGGACGTCCTCTTTTATTCTTGCCCACAAAGTCGGGCAGGTAACGTATCTCTTTGTTTCCGGCATAATTATTTTTCAGGTATTCCATGTTGATTTTACACAATCCACTGCTTTCTTTAGGGAATTGTTTCCTCCACCTTTCAGTTGTCCATGTATATGGCATCACATTAGTAGTTGTCAATTCAGGAATTTTCCTCGAATGAACCACTGCCAAGAAATGCTCACAGGGTACACAATCCTTTTTGATTACACCACAGTTGCAATCTCCATGATATTGTCCTTCATATGGATCCATCCATACCTTCATTTTCACCATTTCCTGACTAGTATTCCTCGCGCGTAGAACACATTCATAAGTTCTGTCTGTTTCCATGGACCTGACTGTTACATGGTACTCTACCTTTTTTTCCTTTGCTGCATCCAATACTTGTTCTCTCAACTTTTCTCCTCTTGGGGTAAGAGTTCGATTGTTATACCATGCAGCATGTTTCATTCTCTCAAATCTCTCTCCCTCCATGTTCAATAGTCCAGGTATTCAATATCCTTCTTCTCCATCATCTTTCTGTACTTAGCCTTCACTTCAGTAATTTCTTCCACAGTATTACATTGAACAAAAATACCAAATAGCCATGCAGCAGAGAGTGGCTTGTGCCCGCCTTTCCGATTCTATGCAATAAAAAGAAGAACGACTTAGGATAAGATATGAAAACGAGATCAATGTATTGTAGATATAACAAACTAACCTTGAGAATGTTACCGCGACGATGCCAAGAGCAGTGGAAGCAATGTGCCTGCGGTAGGACAGACATAATTGCACTCTTTGCTCCTTTATCCTGGTCAGTGATAATAGTCGTTGCCTCATCATTAATCCATGGATGAAGTGATTTTGCATATTTCCAGAACAAAGTCCATGATTGAGCATCCTCATTTCCAAACATAATACCAAATGAAAGTGGTGAAGCATTTCCATTCGCGGTGGTCCCATATGCAGAGAATAGAGTGTACTTGCCAAAATTGAGGTGTGCTGCGTCGGCTTGGAATACTCTCTGCAGTTTTGGTGCACATGCAGTAACAGTTGATGGTGCAAACAATATCCCGGTAAGAAACACTGCACTTGATCCTTCTTCTCCAAAATGGACGTTGATGAAATTTTGATTTGTCTCCTGCCACGTTATCAAAAATTTTGCCGCCTCTGATGGATTGGATAATTTATTACCACTACGTTGTTGTTCCTCTGCAAGCACTACCAACATCAATTTTCGGATTGCTTCTTTGCGAGTACTCATCAGCATTTCAACATAATGACCTTTGTTCTCCAGTTCTTCCTTTAATGGAAACAAATATGTAGCATTTTCCGAAGGAAGTCCAAAACACTCATCCCTTGCAATATTCCTTGCATTATTTAAAATACCACAAGTTAATGCATACTTCCGGCAATAATCGCGAAGAATAAAAGTCAATTCCCTGTTCAAGCATCCTGGCTTTGCAGCAATGATTGGTTTGATGATAGGCACCAACCACCGTGCTTTAAAAGGCGATCAAAGTTTTGTACTTGACTTTAGTGTATCCTCCTTGTCGTCAGTACCTCCACTTTCCTTGCAATTGTCATCATCTTCTTCGTCCTCTTCTTCTTCATCACTACTATCCTTCACTATCTCCAACCCAAGACCGTTACCAGCATTGTCTTGAATTGTAGCTGTCTTAATTACCCATCCTTTTCGCTCCTGAAGAGTTGCTTGTACCTCAAAATTCAATCCCACAGCGTAGATTAGATGTTCATCTGAACGAGCCCATGCAAAATCAATTTTCAGTAGATTGGCCTCTTCTGCAATTTGTAGTTGCACAATTTCTTTGCTATAAAAGGAATGTCCAACTTGTAGCCTATTGTTGAAGACAACTGACATGGGACGAAGTGACTTACTATTATCTCCGGTGTATGAGATGTATTGAGCTGCAATTTCCGTTCCATCCAATCCTTTCCTACGTTCACGTAATAGTGCATCTGTGTATTTTTTTCGCTCCTTCTGGTACTTCTTCTTTAGTTCTTTTTTCGTCATGGGAGATAATCCTTCATAGGAAGGTTTCTGGGGAGGCAACAGTTCTCCATCGTCGTCTTTTTGTTCCAAACAAAATTCGTTGCTCGAGATATCTTCTTTTTCGTTGGGGAAAACATTAAGGAATGCATCGGACGAAAAAAAAGAATAATCCAATATGTCTGTACTGCTTTTCTTTACGACTGCGACATCTGGCCAGACAGTGGTTGTGTCGGTATAATCTTCATCGGCGGCGTCGACATATTCTTCATCTACGGCATCAACATAATTGTCGGTATTATCGTTAGTATCTTCCCCAGCGTCCGACCATTTTTGGTTGGTGTTATTGTTGATGATGTCGACGGCGAGATCGCCATCATCAATAATATTGTCGAAGTTTTTAAGGGTACTGCTGGTGGCATTAATTTTCCCCTCCACTGTATGTGAATTAATTGTAGTATTTTGTTCGGTGGGCGCATTGTCGTTGTTCGTGGGGGAATTAATTACATCAGTATTATTTGCGGCAATGGTGGGAGTGTCGCGATCCTCTATACTTAATTTCTTTTTCTTCCTCTGTCGCCCGGTTCGTCGAGGGGGTGGGGGAGTAGGCTGAGAGGAAGACGACGACGCTATCTTACGATTGCGTGCCATGATGGATCGTGTGGTGGTAATCGATTGTAGAAATAATGCGTGATGTTACGATGAGCTGATTACATACTTCGGTGGCAGCGATGAAACAATAAAGGTAGTTTGGTGAGGTTCCAAGTTGCACCAAAGAAGCGCCTAATGGGGAAGAGCCCGGGAGAGAAGATTATCAGTTGAAACATTAAGTAAACGAAGACGCTGGAAAATATTCATAGCTAAATTAACCAGATCCAAAATATTCGTGTGGTATTAGAGTGCATTTCACCATTACACCAAATGGCCCAAAAACGAATAATGCATGATTGCACTTCGTGAGTATTGGGGAATTCACCAACTATAGTTCGTGAGTATATCACAATGTAAAATATAGGTTAGTGTGCTTGTACAATGCTAAAAAAACTTGTGAGGGATTTCGCAATATTTAAAAAATAATGAGGTCGTGCGGAGTATTAAAAAAATCGTGATGTCTGTATTATATTTTCTCGGACTTAGTGATGTTATTCAGTGTAGCTTAATTTTTGTCTTTTCATTTTTCATTTTTCATTTTTCATTCTTCATCTTCAACTCTCATCTCCCTCCCATTCAGTCAAAAAATAATTTGTTGTCTCACCATCGCCATCGGGCGCTGCATAGATGATAGTTGACCATCTTCAGATCAATTAATTCAACCCTAACGATGGAGGAAGTAAAAAGTATCGACGTCGGGGCTGAAAAAGACGAAGAAATATCTACGCTGGCCGAGGCCTCGGCGATGGCGGCATCAGCTTCAGACCAACCTGCACTGGCGTCTCCGACGACTTTGTCTGTTGCCGCACCGCTAACAGAACTGTTCGAAACTCCAATGAATGCAGCATCTCCCATTCTATCAACTGGCGAGGATGATGCAGTCATAAAAGAGGGGATAACCGTCACCGATTCGATGAACCCCGATGAATTTGAAAATTCTGTTGCAACTCCATCCACTGACGCTTTCAATTTGCTGTTAAATTTTGGGGGATCGTTCGAGAGAGATTGCGAAGCTTCCATTATGAACCAAGAATCAGAATTTGATTTACTTGGCTTTCCTGGCCCTGAACAAACTAGTGTAAGCAATGCCTTGACGGATGGCGGTGAAAACAATGAAGAAGTACGAGACAGTGCCGCTGTGAACGATATTACTCCTATCGATGATGAGATGAAAAATAAATCAGCTGGAGATGAATCAGGAAGTAATATTGAAGCCGCTCCCAACGGTCAAAAAGTCACCTCATTACCAAACACAGACAGCATAGTCGAACAGGGACCTAACGATATTGATCCTAGAAGCAATGAAAATGAGTTGCCACCGGTGAGTGGTGATACCATATTTGATGAAGGAGTGACGCTGCATTCCGCAGTGGAGGAGGTTGGTCCTAGCATCCCTTCATCTTCCGGAGAAATTTCTCCCGTCATTGACAACCAACCACAGAGAGCAATTGCAATCAACAGACAGGAAGAGGTTTTGAATCAGTCATCGAATGAAGAAAATACAGGAACAGCGGAAATCACCAATGTTCTTGGTAATACCGTTTTGGTTGCACCGTGTACAGAACACACGGTGGTAGAGGCCGAAGTTGTGGATGAGAAGGCTATTATGACTCCCCAGCTCACCGTTGATTTCATTACTCCTGTAACGTCGTCTCCGGTGTCCCCAGTCACCATCGACCGGGCACAAGTCGGGGGCACCCCAGTAACCATCGACCGGGCACAAGTCGGGTGCACTTTATCATCTGACGCTCAAGTGAACACAGACACTGAGGAACGCACAGAAGAGGAAGACGAATGGATCGCGATGGGGCTCGGACTGGGTGACGCCCTTCGTCAAATTGTTGCATTGACTGAAGAAAGAGACTTATCGCTTGCGCTGTGTCAAG
>JALLAX010000033.1:0-14377 GCA_036939555.1 Discostella stelligeroides
CTCTGCCTTTGATGATTACAATTTATGTGTCATGAACGAATAACAATATCAAACATCATTAAGACGCTGCCGCCAACACTGTGCGAGTAACGAAATCATCATTGTATCCATTCTTTTACGCAGTTACTTAGGACCGGCGCAACCTTGGCGTCATAATTCGCTGCTTCGTACATCAACTACCGCACGACATCAGGATGTTGGTTGGTAAGTGGTAAAGCACTGCTGCGTTCAATTCAATGCAACCCGTGGTTGCCTCCATAGCCACTAACCTCCGACGTAGACCATCCCTGCGCCTCTAACCAACCTTCCCTAGGTTTGTAAATCTCCACAGTCAGGGGATAAGTCACGGGCTCGCCCCCGCCTCCGCACGCTAGGCTCACGTCTCCCTGGGGACATGTCGACGCGCTAACCAAAAGATCGCACTCAGCAAGGAATTCGATGTAGTCGCCCACCTCCACGGGCGATGGTTTAGTAAAATATTGGTTCGTATCTCTGGTGAATCCCGTGCACATGAAAACGTTCAACACATCGTGCACATCCATCTCGTCCAACCCATCTCGCAGCGCCGCCCTGGTGAGGTTGGAGTGACAGCAATGATTCCCATCTACCCCAGTCATCAGGTAATGTGTGTAGGGATCGCATCTGCTCCCGATGACATCATGTACGCCGGCGCCATCATCGTCGAATCCATAGGCTATGGTGTCCTCGGTGATGGTGGCCAGCGGTCGCAGGTATGGCATGTTGGACCAAAGTCTATCCCCCGTGGTCAAGTGGGTAGCGTGTATCTGCCTGGTCTTGCTGGTGTAGAACCTCTCCCGGATGTTGTTAAGATTCCAACAGTTCATGTCGGCAACTTGCGGCCCGTGGGAGCACACGATTCGCCACATGTGTCCAGCGGGGACCTTCCAACTCCGTGCATCTTTGGCAGGTATGACCAGTGATTCGATCAATGTGGCATTCCCGTCAGCAACGGCGGTGCGGAGAGACTTGTACAGCTCATCCCCTCCCTTTTTGGGGGGTAAGTTCTCAACTGCGTAGCATACTATGGGCTTGGTATTGCGCGCAACGTCCTTCCGCGATGGAGGTTTATCATTATTTGACCGCGGCGGTTGCTCGTTGCTCGGCATACTAGTAGAGAAGGCGTTAATTATTTACTTGACTCATTGACTCACCATATTATTCCATGAGCATGAACTCCTAGACACCATATTCACCATGAACTCTCCACTTACCTGGCTGAGGTAACTAGGTACGAACATATTAAATATTAATACTAGAGAGACATTGCTTCCACACCAAATAATGCCAATTGGATTTGGATCTTTGCTCGGTTTCTGGTTTCGTAGGGTTTCGTTAACTCGTACTAGTTCCTAGATCTGCAAACTTCCGAGGAAGTTGGCGTTTCTCTGTTTTCTTCCAATTTCAATGCCGCGTCAGGGAAGAACACACGAGCAGACATGAAATGAAAAAGATACCACTCATGGTCTACGATGCGTCCATCCGAAAGATAGATATTTGTCATGGATGTTACATATTATTAGGTATTTGTCCTCGCGCAATAGTATTAATTATTCACCAACCCATCCATCCCACTGCATCGTGCATATTTGTGCATGCCACTCCAAAGCTCCAATTATTAACATTTTTTTACACTTTTTCTCAACCATGTGCTCCACCATCAAATCCGGAACCAAGGCCTACATGGGCCTCTACCCTGAAGAATCCACAGACGGCAATCTCCGCCTCGGAAACATCATCCCCGACTTTGCCATGGACACGACCCACGGCAAGTTCGACTCGTTCCGCGAGTGGAAGAAGGGCAAGTGGGCCATCCTCTTCAGCCACCCTGCTGACTTTACTCCCGTTTGCACCACCGAAATCGGACGTCTTGCCTTGAAGTACGACAAGCTTGCCTCGATGGGATGTCTCGTTGCAACATTGAGTGTTGACCCCGTCAAGTCTCACGAGGTAAGTCCAAGACTAATGATGTGGATGACATCATAGTCGGATTGATGTATGATGTTGCTGTTTTTGATTTGCTTTCGAACCCTTACCAACTACATCGCAATACGATATACGACCTGTACTCTTCAAATTCAATGACGATTCCAGGAGTGGCTTCATGACGTGGTCGCACACTGCGAGAACAAGATTGAGATCAAATTTCCCATCATTGGGGATCCCGATCGATCGATTTCTATGAAATATGGCATGATCGATCCCGGAAATTCTGACGAGCAGGCTCTACCGTTGACCATTCGCGCGGTCTTCATTATCAATCCAGAGGATAGGCTCATGCTGAGCTTGAATTACCCCGCGTGTGTGGGGAGGAATATGGACGAAATCGTTCGCTGCGTTGAGGCCCTACAGCTCAGTTACCACAAGTCAATTGCTGTGAGTAGTGCCGTGAACATGATGTTGTATCATGCAGTTGATTTTCTTTTTTTCCATCTGACGACCAAACCATCCTTCTTTCTGATTGACAAATAATCATTTTCCCGATGATAGACTCCTGCCAACTGGCCCAACAATCACGCCGATGTCGAATTGCCCGATGGTACCCGCACCACCGAGTTCAAGGGCTCTGTCTTCCTCCTTCCGACCGTGAGCGCCGAAGAGGCTGCCGAGCGTTATCCAGGCTATCATTCGTGTAATGTGCCGTCTGGAAAGAATTACTTGCGCCTCGTGAAGAAGGAACAAGTGGAGTCCGCGGATGCTTAATGAGGAGATATGTTCGTGCTGTTTGTAATAAATTTTGAGTTCGAATCAATTTTGAGTAAGTAATGAGGGTGGCGAAAGTTGTCATCATTTGCAACTTCTTTCCTATTATTTTAAAGTGAAGTGTACAGGAAATAACTTAGATTACTTGTATTGCATTTTCCCCTTCCTTCAACTCAATCATATTCCATTAACCATTGATTGTTTCGTTTGAACCTGAAGATGCGTTGGCAAACCTTTTTGATTCGATCGCAACAGCCCTACCTGCACCTGCTGTCAAAAAGCAAAACTAAGCCTCAAACTCACCCACCCATGTAGTAGTTTTGTCGCATAATTGGGGTGCACACACTCTATTCATTATTGCTTCCTGTTATCCACGATTCCCAAATCTCGTTGTATCACTCTTGATAACGCACTAAAGAATCCAGAAACTCCCTGCAATGGTTTTCGCGGTGGTTTCAACAGTTCACCCCCACCACCCGTACCAGAACCTCTGCCATTGTACGATGCTGCATGATTATTAACATTAGTTGATGTCGAAGAAGCTGCCGCCCTCATTGTGGTGGTTGCTTGTTTATGCAACTCATCCAAGTGCGCATTAACCTGCTCCAATCCTTCTCTTTTGTATTTTTGAATGTGTTTATCGGTATGGACTGCAAATCGTTGGAATGTTTTGGATTCGGCCAATCCCTTGATGAATAATTCCTGTGTGTAATGTGTGTGTGTGTGTGTGTGCGTGTCAAATCATTATAATGGCAATGGGCGTTGCGAGGGAGTGTAGCAAAATCAAGGCAAAGAATTAGCGTTTGTCACTCCATTAAACACGCCATATAATTACTCATTACTCTTTTTTTGATAGACCGAAACATCAGAATTACTACTTACATTGGCGATGTAATTGGCCACTCGCTGGACAAATTGGTTCATCCTTCAAACACAATTCAAGTCAATTCAATTTAATAGATGTGGTTGTTCTCTCTCTCTAGACGAGCTAAGTAACTGAGTTTAATTAAGTTCGAGTGCAGTCCTTTTCCTGGCGTCTTGAGTTCACCACAGTCCTGCTTGATGGCGGCGGGTGGTGCGTGTCTCACCCCTGTCCTTCACGTAGGAACTCGTAGCAAAAATACTGGCTTGCCGATCGGCCCCTTTCCGTATATTTTTCCTCTCTCTAGAGAGAGAGAGCTGGAACTGCTGGACTCCTCCATCCCAGTCCATCCCTTTGCCACTATTTGCCATTGCCATTAGGATTACATCATCCAATGATAATACGATGATACGAGCAGACAACTAGATATCAGATATCTCTCATATTGTTTACTTCCAGAGAGAGAGATAGGATTAGAATGCCACCCAAATTGAAACAACGCTCAAATTCCAACTGCATCGGTGCCGCCAACACTTCTTCGTCCAGCGTCAACAACAACAACAACAACAACTGCAACATCAGCCCCATATTATCCTCCAAGAAATCAAGAGACAAAGCTGACAATAGCAGCAACAGCAACAACATTAGTGTCGCCACCACCACATCATCTGCATCTGCATCGCTGTTGTCGTTGCCTCGACAATCAATTGGTAGCGACACTCGCAGCAATAGCCCTGCAAAAGTGGTAGTAAAATCNAAAGACAAAGCTGACAATAGCAACAACAACAACAACAACAGCATTAGTGTCGCCACCACCACATCATCT
Organism: Discostella stelligeroides; assembly: GCA_036939555.1. Classification (NCBI taxonomy): domain Eukaryota; phylum Bacillariophyta; class Thalassiosirophyceae; order Thalassiosirales; family Thalassiosiraceae; genus Discostella; species Discostella stelligeroides. The sequence goes on from JALLAX010000033.1 coordinate 4,410, forward strand.
GCATCTGCATCGCTGTTGTCGTTGCCTCGACAATCAATTGGTAGCGACAGTCGCAGCAATAGCCCTGCAAAAGTGGTAGTAAAATCCAGGGAACAGACGCACTTGCATTTGACGAACTTGTTGGGCAACATGGTGGAACCAGTGTCCATTGCCAGTAGTGGTGACCACTACTCCTACTCCTACTGGTCCACATTTATTCAAAAACATTTCGCCAAGGTGGCATCGGGATTTGCATCTCTGTCCGACTCACCGTCCGAACTATGGAAAGCCTACGTACTAAAATTCCTTGACTCCTATGCCTACTTCTCCTTCTCGCTCATATTCACACTCTTCCTTAGCGATGATTTTGGTATGACAGACATTCAGGCTGGGACAGTCTACGGTGCTTGGGGTGCGCTGATTACAGTGTTTGGTCTGTTCACAGGAACTGTCATTGACAATCTAGGGGTGGCCAAGTGTTTGCGCATTGGATTCGTGTTGAGCCTCGTTACTAGAGTTGTGATTTTCGCATGCACAAGTCGAGAAGTGCTATTGATATGTCTGTTGATAACGTTGCCCTTTAGTAATTGTCTTGGTATACCTGTGCTGACTGTGGGAATTCGAAGGTATACCACGGAGGAGAATCGAGGATTTGCCTTTGGGTTGTTCTACGTAGTGATGAATGTCGGGGCGTTGGTGGTCGGGCCATTGGTCGATGCCTTGACACTGTATTACAACGGCAAACATCATGGCAAAGGAAGCGATGTCGACGGCGACGAAAATAATAGTAATAACATTGACGGCCATGCGACACAATCCACGACAGATACTGCGACATGGATAATGACTACGAATAGAGCTATTATATTGTCCGGGATCGTGGCCAACTTCATTGCCGTCCTCGTTGCGTTCACTGTACGGGAAATTAAAGTGGAGGCTTCGAGTGCGACATCTTCATTTGAGGAGGAGGGTACAAATAATTCATCCACAGGCTTGCGATCGTCGGATGGCGACAGCATTAGTAACAAACGAAGCAACGTAAAGTCATCAAACATGTCCAAATTTCAGCCATTGAAAGGATCATCGTATCAAATTCTCGCAGAGACAATGCGTACTCCCAACTTTCGACGATTTCTACTCGTTTGTCTATTGACAATCAACGTGCGGATGGTATTTCGTCATTTGTAAGTATTTATGTCATCCCCCATGAACCCTTTAAAAATCAAGCGATGAAAATCCACTTCAACTTTAGCTCATTCAACTCATACGCTACCTACTCATTCGCAGGGATGGAACCTTGCCGAAGTATATGGTCAGAGAATTTGGCGAGAATACTGCCAAGGGAAGAGTGTACGCTCTCAACCCTGCAATTATAATCGTCTTGGTTCCAATAATAACCGCAGCTACATCGTCTGTGAACCCTTTGGTTATGATTCATTTTGGGACGTATATTAGTGCATTGAGCGTCTTCTTCTTGGCGTTCTGGACATCCCTTCCAGCTTGCGTGTTATTTGTCATTACTCTTTCCATTGGCGAGGCAATCTGGTCCCCCAGGCTGTATGATTACACAACATCAGTTGCTCAGGAAGGAAGGGAAGGAACGTACATGGCTTTGAGCTCAGCGCCTCTATTCTTAGCGAAATTGCCTGTTGGATTTTTAAGTGGAGTGTTGTTACAGCGATATTGTCCAGAATATTTAGAGGAGGGAGAAGTAAGACACAGCAAGACCATGTGGTTGATTATAGGCTTGTCTACCATATTTTCGCCGATAATGATTACCCTGCTTTGGGGATACATCTCTGGTGGTAACGAAGGAAGTGCACACGGAGACGAAGAAAGATTTATGATGGAGAACGATGAGGAGGAAACCGAAGATGAATTGTCTGAGCATTCCTACCAGCGTAAACCGTTGAAATCGAACATATCGCTACCGAGAATTCGATCTACAGAGAGATCAATCGTGTGACAATAATTTTATAGTGGAAGTGAGCACTATGTTCATGAATCCTTCATTCGCCAATGCAGGAGATTGGATGAACTCATTTAATTTATTTTACTTGACCAACCAGCTCGTGATACTACGCTGCTTCCCTTTGGGAGCAGCCGATGGAACTCCACGGCCATTACCAATTATTGATTCTCTCACAGATTGGCCATTTAGCTCGACTGTTCCATCATCTGGATACATTCGAGTCGACTGGGAAGGTTCAATCCCTAAATTAGTTCCATCATTACATGCGTCAATGGTCGATTCATTGTTTGGGGGATGTCTGCCAAATAAGCACGTCTGTATAAATTTTTTCTCTTTGCTCTTGGACTTGCCTTCTTCGACCGACGGAGAATTCTTCGCTGCAATGATATTATCGTCATCCGTCGACTTGGAAACAGGTCGAGACACACTCTCTTGAAAAGAGCGCTGCATCTTCGACCCATGTTCCACACTAGGAGTGCTGTCGATACTTTCAGTCTTTTGTTTGTGAATGTAATTCTCAAGAGGATTCCTTTCTAGGTTTCGTGAAGACTTTCCACAAGCTGCAACGGCAGAATCCTCGTCATCTTTGTCACTGAAGTCGGATTGCAATTCATCCTCGGAGAGTTCCGCTTTCTTAACGACGAGCTCGGCGTTTGTGACATTATTTTGTGTATATTCGGGAGATATATGTTTGCCACTAACTTTTTGCTTTTTATTGAGTCGAAACACCAAGCCAAAGTTATTTTGATCCGTGCCCGGTGGAGTAACCGTCGACGTACCAGCTTTTTGGTTATTAACATGATTGATTTTCTTTGGAAGGGATGCAGCCTTGGCCTGTTCCTCGCCGTCGTTTGTAGGTGGAAAAAGAGTGCTTTGCACCTTTCTCTTGGGAGCATCCACTCTCTTTACTATGAGCGATTCTTTCGCAATGACTGGTGGTGGTAGAGATTGGCCGGCAGTCATGATCGATTCCATATCCCGCTTGGACATCCTCTTACATATGGAGTCAACATTCGTTACCGCAGGAGACGGCTCATCAAAAAGCTGCCGTTTCTGAATGGGGCTGCCATTCGGCGAAGTTCGCGAAGTATGGCAAGCCTGCTGAATGGCTTTTGTAACAGTTTTATCATTCTTCAGCGATGACCAGAGAGAAGGCAGCCGCTCATCATTTGACATGTTATTGTGTGGCGCCGCCGCCTTCTCACGGAACATTTCAACATTCACTCCACTGCCATTGGCATCGACAGGATGACGGATCTTTTGGCAGGAAGTCAAGGGAGGAGAAGCAGAAACCTTGGCCGTGACACCCTTCTCATCAATATTGGTAGGTTTTGCATCGTCGCCATGCTCTCTCTCTGAAATATTAACTTTCGCTTCAGCTATTGCAGTCATAGACTCATCCCTTGCAATCAGGGGATCATGCAGCGGATGGCAATGAGTATCCCCATCCTCGATCAACATCCACGCATGTCTACACGCATCCCTTACGCTAATCCTCCTCCTTGGATCTTTCTCCAACAGTCGCTTGACCAAATCACGTGCCTCCCGCGACACATGACTCCATTGATCTTCATGAAAGATTATCTTGGCACTTGCCACGGAATCAAGCCCAGAGCTTACATCAAAGGGTGGAGAGCCGCTCAGCAAAATGAATAGAATGACTCCAATACTCCAGCAATCAATTTCCTTCCCGTACCTGCCATCACCCTTGACGGTATGCCGACGACGGAGTACCTCGGGGGCTAGCGCAAGAGATGTATCATGACATGATATTATGATATAAGAAAAAAATAAACACCAGCAGCAAAGTTCAAGTTCATCACATACCAAAGTAAAGCGGTGTGCCACAGAACGTTTTTAGGCCTTCAGCAGTCATATTTTTCGCCAATCCAAAATCTGTGAGCTTGATATTAACATCCGACCTCCGATCGACGACCAAAATATTTTCCGGTTTCAAATCACGGTGGACAATTCCCCGTTCCTCGTGTAGGTAATGCACAGCCGCGAGTATCCGACGGAATATTCTACGGGCCTGGACCTCCGTGTATCGTTCTCGCTCGATAATGCGATCGAACAAATCCCCACCGCGGATAAATTCCATGACAAGATAGATTGCCTTACTGGGGGAAATGTACACATCGAATAGTTTAACCACATATGGATGATCCAACGAGCGTAATATATCCGCCTCGGCCTGAATGGATTCCAACTTCTCCGAGGACATGCCAGGCATGGCTCCGCCACCCCGTCCATCTAGAGATATGATTTTTACAGCGCGTTCTTCTCCCGTTTGTCGGTGGATAGCTCGTCGAACCTCTCCACACGTGCCCGTTCCCAAGAGATCACGCAGATCATACTCTTCTTCGATGCGACGACGATGAAACTGTTGGTTGTTTGAATTGGATGTGTCATCCTCTGGTCGAAGACGTGAATTGTCATTTAAAAAAGATGCAATCCTGGCGCCATTATTATTCGTATCAGACGTCGATGATTTGGGTTGTCGCTGATTCTTGTCAACGCCACCTGTCATCATGGAGGAGACGAACGTATTACCCTCGCTCCTCAGGTTATTGTTATTGTTGTAATTACTGTTGTCATGATTCTTGAAGGAATGACATTTAATCGCCCGGACATTGACTACACCTCCCGACCTCCGTCCCTTGGTTTTACCACTCATGATCCCCCACCCATGACGTGCCTCTTGCTCATACAAGTTCACAAAGACATATGAATATTGACTCATGTACATTTTTCGTTCCGCCGCCGACCGGAGCTTCTTGGATAGTAGTTTGGGATTGAGAAGGCATATAACATCGCCGGTGTGCAGTCGTCGACGTTCATTTTTGCGCAATTGTATGGTCCCATTGATGAGTGTGCCATTCCCGGAGGTATCTTCCACAAATACTTCCATATCTGGCGGCAGCGACGCTGATAGTGACGATGGAGATGATGATACTGACCCTAAATAATTATTGTTTGAATTGTTGTTGATAGTATTGTTATTGACGTTGCTTAGAAGGCAGTAGATACGACAATGTCTATTTGAAACCATGGCATGGACATATTCATGTCGTTTGCGCTTTGCCTCATTTCTCTTTTGATTTTCCCCATGAGATTCAGCGGCATCTCCAATGGTGATGGTATTAGATGGACAATCTAATTTCTGGGCGGTAATATCAGCCTAATGGATATATGAGAGACGATGAGAGAAGGCAATGAGCCGTGATTGTTTTTAAAGAACAGAGCAAACAGCATCATCACGGTATGTTGTAAGTGACCTCACCTTGATGGATCGTCCCAGTACATACTCATTGAACCGATCGCTCGGCAATAAATTCTTCAACCCCAAGAAGTTAATGCGTGGAGTTGGCGAATGATATTGCGGAAGATGATGATGATGATGATTATTTCCAGTAGTATTCCCCGAGGGAGTTGTCGTCGACTTGTTCTCGCCAGCACTACTACTGCTGCCAATATTATGATTCCCCCCGTTCATGAGAACCATACTCGGCGACCGAGACCGCGTGGCGATGACATCACTCCTAGTCCCGCATGCCCATGATGGTAATCGGGGCAACAATTCCGTTGGCCCTCGTGACGTCGACGATGATGACGACGGGCGCTCAGAAGCGGTTGAAGTAGAATCAGCAGCAGCAGCAGCTGCAGCAACATGTTCCTCATGGCCGTCATTGTCATTAATTGCAGTAGGGCCTACCCCCACAGGCATAAGTCGCCCCCACGGCAAGGTAAGTGGATCGATGGGAGTCAAGGGCGAATGACAATCTCGCGATTGAGAGAGGCCCTGGTCGTCGTCATGATCATCATCATCATCGTCGTCCATGCCCAACTGCGTCAGCTCATTCCCCTGCGTCCATTGTTGTGTAAAGGTCTCTTGCGTGTTGGCCTCTTCTTCTTCTTCTTCTTTGTCTTCTTTCCTCGTTGCATCATTATTGCCATTGTCATTGCAGCTGTATTCCTTCGAGTCGAGCTTGTGCTGCTGGTGGTGGCCTGCTGCTAGCACAACTGCGACGGAATTCATCATCATCACGTCACGGTAGTCTCTCTAAAAGCCAGTCGCACGTCGAAATACTACTTATTACTGACAGCGGTGAAAGCGAGATTCAAGACTCTACTTATCGTTACGAATTGTGTAGTTGCCGCTCACTACTTCTTGACTTCCTCTATAATGTCTAGTACCCATCTCTCACTCTTCTCTATTTCGCTTGCTGCCCATCGTTGTCATTGGCATTGTGGTCATTGTGCCACCGGCCGGCTTTGGTTATTTTTTTTCATGGGGTGGAGCGAGTGGTGGTTGATGGTATCAGAACATGTGTTGCGACTCGGACAGAAAGATATTTAACGGGCGAATCGAAACTCGAAAATAAAAATTTAACGATTCTTATGATAAATATGTCGTTGTTCGCTGTCGTAACTGTACTAAATAACAACACAAATTCATGAAATAGGAATACACCTCGACATTGTTAATTGTTCCTTGACGATGGTTGCTACGACGGCCATTGCCAAATCAAAGGTGATGCCACTGCAACGGCAACGGGAGGCAGGAGGCACATCATATCAATAGCAATTAGCAATAGTATCTCTAGTCGCACCCACATTAGAATCTCTCTTTTCTCTCTAGAGAGAGATACCACCACACCCTTTAACTTTATATTTTTCGCTTCCTCTGGCTCCAGTGAACAGACAAATAAACATCAACTAGGTACCTGTCGCTGTCGCTGTCGTGATGGTGATGTTGTTGTCGCCGCCGCTGATGCTGATGACAACATCATATCGAAGACATGCATAATTTCAATATAGCAACAATATGACGCTGTCATCAACCCCATCATCATCATCATCATCATCCCCCATAAGTAACATTGGCAGCATGGGATCCGACAATAATGCTCTAGCTCTAGAAGCAACACATCATCATCATCCCGAAACACCAGCTGATGGTGAGTCTGCAATTCGAAACAACAACAGCAACACCAACATCCCGACGACAATGACGACAGCAACAACAACCACTACTAATACTCCAACGACAATAATCGATCGCCCGCGATTTTATGATTCCGAGGAGGAGGGACGCTCTCTGATCTTTGTGGAATCACAATCATCACTACTCCAACTATCGCCACAGCCATCGATGCACAACCGACAACACCAAAGCAGTAGCAGCAGCACTAGTACCATCATTCACAATGAAACGAGCAACAATAATTACAGTAACATCAACCATGACAACAATATTCAACAACAAGATTCACTCTCGGCTCGTTCACTCATCCTATCGTCAAGCATATCAGAGGAGGATAATGATGAGGGGAATCATAGCGTGGTTAGAGTTCGAGTTCCATCCTTTGGGATCATGCATGCAAAAAATGACGACTCACGAGGTGAAATTAGCAGCAACAGCAACAATAACATCACTACCAACAGTAACAACCCACCTCAAGTACTGCTCCCATATCAACATAGAAAGAAGTTGAATGAGCAGCAGCAACAACAGCAACAACAACATCAACAACAACAACTTCCGAGTGTTAGTGCACGACTTGGTAGCAACATTCTCAGCGATGATAGAGCTGGTGGTGCTAGCAGTAGCAACCATGATGTCAAAGAATTTTGGAGCATGGACATGATGAATAGCATGGTATGTGATGGAAATAATAATAGACTGCCTCCCTTCCCACAGACATCCTTTGGGGCGCCATCTTCTCCACAGCAAAAACAAAACACACAACTGCAGACTTCTTCGTCATTAGCGACCAAGTTTATGGTTGCACCCATACCACCCTTCAAGGGATCACTGTCAACTGTATCGGATGGGAAGAAAAAAATTAAACAACAACAACAACAACAACGGCGACCATCGTTCTCCGACGACAGTGTCGACGAGGATACTAATCCCACAGGACAGGAAGGTATAGTTGATGGACAAGGCCAGGGGGGTAGGATAAGGAAAGTCAAGAGCGCGACTGCCTCTCCACCTTTCGTCAAGAAGAAGAAAAAGAGAGAAATGGAGATGCCGCCTAACGGATCCGGATTGTCACCCATCGCCACGCATCACCTCAATACTACTGTTTACGACAACAATCGCCCACCACGAGCACCACCTCATCCATATTATCATCCACATCAGCAGCAACAGCAAGCGTTATCATCATCGCAGCAAATTCAGCGCAGTAATTTGCATCATCACCACTATCAAGATGTAATCAATCCCAACCCACCACCACCGCCTCCTCCTCCTCCTTCTCCTCCGTCCACACAACATTTATCACCCCGCGGTAATGGTAGCGGTGGATTTCATATTCGTATCAATAGCCAAGGTTCGATCTCGTCCTTGGGAAGCAATGCAGGCGTGGATGATGCAGTTGATAGAAATTTCCATCCTGCTGGGGGTGGGGTGACATCGACGACGGCACATCGTGAAGTGAGAAAGCAACAGCGCAATCAGCAGCAATTGATCCCTCAACCCAATTCGAGAGAGTATTGGTACTACGTTCAGCAGCAGCAGCAGCAGCAAGCGCAACAGCGCTATACCTATGATCCACCCGATAGAAGTAATCCACAACAAAAACAACAGGTGCAACAGCAGCCGATGCAACAGCACCAGCAGCAACACCGCGCATTGAATTACAATGTCAATTACAATGCAGTGCTAGGACAAGAGGTGGCACAATTTTTACACGGAGAGAGTATAGCCAAGGCTGCGGAATGGAATCAGCGACAGCAACAGAATAGAGCTAGTCGTTCACCGCAACCATATGACCCATACGGACCTCCGCCTTACGGTTGGAATCCTCATCAATCCCCACATGTACATGCATCTCAACATCAATGGAATCCTCAGCAGCAGCAGCCATACGGATGGTACGACGATCACCAGGACCGTCGTCACCATAGCACTCCAAATTACGGCCATTTTACCCCCGAGCCACAAGCACCACATCACAAGTATTCACAGCAACATCCGATGCAGCAGCACTGGAATCACTATGGAGCGGTGCCATCGACCTCACCGCACAAACCTTATCAACCCTCGCAANGAGATATCAGAAGGTGGGCACAAAGGGCTTTGTTCCTTGTTGGTATCACCGCTTTTTATGCTTCATTTCAACACATTTCATATTAACCTGATCACGCTTTCTCTTTAACGCACAAAGGAGAAGCGACGACAGTTCTATCCTTCCGATTCATCCGAGGAGGATACATTGGATAATAGACGTGAATGGAGTAGCAGTGGCAGCCATCGCCGTAGTACCAAATCCAAGAAGAGTGGTCGACCGTCGTCTCGATCGCAACGCCGAAAACGACATTCCCACCACACGGGGAAAGCGACGCCATCGCAGAATGACGAATCACTAAGTGAAACATACTCCGATTCGTTTATTTCCAATAGTTTGGCGGATCGATCCCGAGCTCGTGGAGGAGTCGGAGTAATCTATCAACTGTATATATCCGCCAAACTATTGATCTGCAACATGCCCCTCTCATTTGCAGCCATCTCGTTTTCCATTTCACTTTTGGGTATTGTGTGGCTGAAATGGACGCAGGAAATCGTGCCAAGCTGCAAAGAAGTTAACTTTCATACCTCTCAATGTAACTTTCCGGAGTTCCCTGGCTGCTATTTCTGTGATGAGTTCAATCCATGGTATCGTGCTGCATTGCACTTTCACAGTGCATGTTCGTGGGTAGCAGGAACATCAGTATTGTTATACTTCGCCAAGGCTATATGTTGTTGGAGAGTGTTTATTGACGAAATGTCGAGTCCTACCACCGCAAGTCCAAGTGGGCTTATTTTTATGACAATGGCACTGAGCTTCGTTGGAAAATTTGGCACGTTCGGGGCGCTCTTGGTTTTTCTTGCTAGCACTTTACATTTGATACTTGTGGTCTGGTTTATTTATATGAGCTTGGCCTATCAGACAATGCCAGATCCGAGGTGAGATAATATATTTGGCACATGCACACATCATAGCTCGAAATGGCTTGCTGAAACCGA
>JALLAX010000033.1:14413-26212 GCA_036939555.1 Discostella stelligeroides
ATGCCGCGTACAGCTTCCCGTTACTTATGCATGCTATGGCTGTGCAGTCCTATCGCAGCAGTATGGACTTCTTTTCCCCGCCCGAATCAGGTAATCCTGCTTTGCAGCAGATGCTGCAAATCTACTGGGTGGTTGCCGTAGTTGTCGGAACCATCGCTGCCTTGACTTGCATCATAATGTACCTAGTATTTCTTCCAACCTGGGTAGACGTGGACACGAGAGATGAGTTAGAGCCCCCTCCTCCCAATGAAACATCCATTTGCAATAGTGTCACGTATGGAGAATCCTTGATACAAACTTACATAAGTCCCACGATACTTCAAGCCAACGAGACAGGAATATTGATCATGGTGCATGACTACCAGAACGATTGGTGGGATTTAGTACGTACGCGACGAATCCCCGCCTATGGGTTCGAGCCAAGGATGAGGAGTAGATCGTTTGTTCGAGAGCGGAACGCATTCAAGCTATTCATGGGATGGCAAGATGTAATTTTAGAGGGAGACGAAGGAGGGGATGATGTGCACTTTGATGATGAGGAGAAAATCGCAGATTTGCCATGACATTTTTACTTGTAGGTCGAATGATTTCAGTGTTGCGTGGGATAATAACATCTTAACCACACTCCTTCTAATTCTGTAAATAATAACATCAAAAGGGGTTAATGATTGTTATGATTCAGGAGCATCGTTCATCGCCTACCCGTGGTTCGTCGAGTTGAGGGATCATCGAGTTGAGAATAGCAAATTGTTTTCTCGCGATGACTATTATTACCTACTTGATCACTGTGCCATCCGTGATAGAAATTCCACCACCTTTTCTTTCTTGAATTTGATTGCTACATCTAATGGAGTCATTCCATCCATGTTTTTCATCGAGGAATCTGCCCCCGCATCCACCAACAGCTTGACCATCGACAGATTGCCAGTCCGCGCCGCTAGCCAAAGTGGTGTGCATTCATTATTGTCTACTTCATTCAAGTTCAAAGAGGAAGTCGAAGATGACTCAAGAGCAATACCACGACGCAGAAGGAATTCCACGACATCGTTACATCCACAGAACGCAGCAACGGCAAGGGGAGATCGACCCTTCATGTCCCTTGTTGATGCATCTGCGCCGTGTTTCAACAACAGCTCTACAATCGAAGGAAGGTTCCGTTCACATGCAACAATCAGTGGCGAGAGTCCAATTTTGTTCTTTCTGTTGATGCATTTCGAGCGCATTGCTTTATCGTCCTCAAATCTATTGGCGTGATGAGAAGCATACTCATCGTATTTTTTGTCCAACTGCTCTTGACACTGATCGTCCCAATCAAGCAGTAGTGTGAACAGATCGATACTTTGTCCCGATGCAACAGCCACTTTCAATGCAGTATCTCCAGCACCGTTTGCAGTTCGAAGCATTTTCCTCCTCAAGTCCCAGCAGTGTGCCAAAACGTTGGACTCATTATTATTATCATCATTACCATCATCAACATTTCGGTTCGTGCACAACTTCTCTGTGGAGTTCCAGAGGCAATGGCATGCTCGAATGTTCCCCCTCGATGCCGCCGCTACGAAGGGTGTATCACCCGTGCTGTTACTGTCAAGCAATGCCACCTCCAACAGTTGAGAATTGTGTAATTTCTCAATCAAGTATTGCAGGCACTCTATTCTGTCGTACCCGGCCGCAACCCACAGTGGTGTGCACCCCAGTCTATTTTTCAACTGAAGATCAATGGTCTCCTTTTTGATACCGCCTTCACAGCAGACATCGACCAAGAAGGTGAGTATGTCCAAATGTCCCGAGAAGACTGCACCGTGAATCGCCGCATTACCGGATACTGGATCGATGGTATTGATGTAAGTACGAAGTAGATCCGACTTGCTGTTGCTGCTGCTGCTGCTGCTGCTGCTGCTGCTGCTAATGCAATCATGATCAGCAATGTAAATTCCAATGCGACGTTTCACCTCGTCCAAATTGCCTTCCATGCAAGGGACCAATAGAAGATCGGCATGCTGTTTGGAGGAAAAGATGATTCCCATCACAATAATATTTTGCTACAATGAACAAATAAGTATCTAGGTACGTAGGTAGTTGAAATCGAAAGTTGTTTCAGTCGTTGAAATCATCGTGCGTGCTCTTTAAACTTCTTTAACGCATTATTTGGGCATTGCTTTTCCCGCCAAAACAATCGTCACTACTACGTTCCTACTTTTTCTCTTTGTTCCACTTCCAATTCCATCTTAAATCCTTATTCTTTATTTGCTCCCTCGCTCCCCGTCCACTCTCGCTCCTGCCTCCTACCTCCTGCCTCCTCCAGCTCCAGCATCGACCACGCTGTTGTATCATGGCTTACCAGCTGAAGACGGTTTGCTACCAGGTCAGAGTTTTTCGTTGACATTATGAGAAATAATATCATCATCAGTGTTCTTTTACTACTTCTTCGTCGTTAGTCGTTAGTCGTTAGCGTTGGACATTGTTCCAATCTCATGCTTTTACTCTCTCTCTCTCATCCAACACACACTCTCTCTCTCTCGTCCAACACAAATCATTCCATTTTTGTTCTTTCAAATAGGGATGTCCGAGGAAAATACTTCTTCAAAATGAAAACGGACCCTGTCCACTACTCGCAGCCGCCAACGCTCTTTTGCTCCGGGGCGTAATTGCTTTGGACCACGTATGCACGCGAAATGGCGTCGCTAGCACGGAAGATATTGTGAACATGCTGGCCAATCGGGCATTGTCGGCGGGGGGAGGAGCGGCAATGACGAATAATAATCACAACAACAACAACGATGCATCTCGGGTGTCAGATAGTAGCAGTAGTAGTAGCAGTTCCAATGAATACCATCTGCACGAAGTGCTCAGTTTATTACCCAATCTCCAGCATGGGATGGATGTTAATCCGAAATTCACAGCGGGACCCACCGGAGTAGAGTATACAAACAACCTAGCGGCGTTCGACTTGCTGGGAGTAGAACTTGTGCATGGGTGGTTGTTGGATCCACAAGATGTTGAGACTATAGCTGTGGTGCAATCGAAAACATACAATCAACTGATTGAGACCGTCATACAGGGGAGTGAGGCACGGGAGACTTTACAAAAACTGGAGGAACGACTACGCGACCTCGAAATGATGTTAGAGGAGAAAAATGGCATGGAAAGAATATCTACCAGCGACGCAAAAAATATTTCTACTCATGGGGATTACCAGCATGTCGTCCTGGAGAAAACGAATGAAAGTGACGACATTAATAGTACCAACCATCCAGCCAAAGAATCCGTTCCTATCATGACACCCACTGCCAATCAACAAAATATGCATGTTGAATCAAATATTGTGACAATATCCAACAAATCTCCACCGATGGAAATCAACGAAGAAGCGTTGATTGTGTCACAACTTCAAGAACTAGTCGACACAAGGGAAAAACTTTTCGAGCTCTCGTCTCAAATAACTCATTCCGAAGTTGCCAACGCCTTTCTCACATTATCGGGACATCAGCTCACGTATCATGGTTTGGAGCAGCTACACAATCATGTGGATGAAAACAATTTGTGTGTTTTCTTCCGGAACAATCATTTTGCAACCCTCACCAAGCACAATGGAGTCCTATTTTTACTCGTTACCGACTTGGGCTATGCAAACACACCGGAAATTGTGTGGGAGAAACTAGACAATATTGATGGAGACACAGAATATTGCAATGAATTCTTTGAAATACCAACACCACGGGCAGAATTAAAGCCTGGTCTGGGTCCGACGATTGCTCCGGAATTGTTACTTGCACAACGAAGTCAGACCGAGTCGGACTATCAACTTGCATTGGCCATGAGCAAGGGCGATGGTATCACCGTTCCTCCACGAATAGATGACGATCATCAGGGAATGGACGATGAGGAAAGCAAGTTGATTGAAGCGGCAAAAGAGCTTAGTTTGAAGACATATCAGCAGGAAAGCAGCGAGAGTGCGGAATTCGGTACGCAGGATGTATGTGCCGATACTTCCGAGAGCAGCGCAATGGTGTATCACCGACAACGCGTCACAGAGCAAGCACAATCAGAGCACGAGAGTGAACAGTTGGCTCGTCAACTGCAGGAGTTGGAATATTCTCGACAGCATCCAGCGTCGACTAATCCAAGAAGACAGGCAGCACGTTCAACAGCATCAACATCAATGACGAGACCAGCCGCAAAACGAAGTGGGCCTGCATCATCTACGTGTTCAATTTCTTGATAAAATGAGTTATTTTTCGTACGAAATAGAATCGAAAATAGATTCGACTATCTAGATTCGAATGGTATTGTTTAATTGTTTCAGAAAAATGGCGGGAAAGTTCCTTTTTACTTGTCAGCTTGTCCATTTTTTTTCCATAACCGCAATGGCCATGATAACAGTATCATTATCCGCGACCATCCTGCTGTCAACGACAATCTACGCTGCAGCTGTCGGTGGCGCGACGGCGACATGCGACGCTGCCAACACTAACATTCCCAAGCTCGACGAAGACGAATTGTTGTTGCAGCCCAAGAAGCCCAATGTCGTGATTCTATTCGCGGACAATCTCGGGTACAACGACGTCGGTGCCTTTCGAACTGGCGGCGGCGGCGGCGGTGGCGGCAGTGATGAACGATCTCGTACGCCTCGGACAGACCAATTAGCAAAAGATGGTCTCAAGCTTTTGCATTGGAACTCTCCCGCCGTTCTCTGTTCAGCCAGCAGGGCGGGATTGATGACGGGAAGATATTCAGTGAGGACGGGGATCTATCCAGGCGTCTTGAAGCCAGATGCAGAATTTGGCTTGCTTGCGAATGAAACTGTACGTTCGTAAAAGAAAGCACACTTAGGTTCAATATCTTTCAGCTTTTTTACTCAATTATTCCTCACATCTCATCTCATTATGAATCATCAATAAAAACGAAAGACAATGGCCGACTATTTGAGGGATGAAGGATATGCTACCAAAATTGTGGGAAAATGGCATCTAGGTTCGAGGCCTGGGTATTTACCCACCGACAGAGGGTTCGATGAGTGGTTTGGAATACCATATCATATGTCAGGGGGTTCCCTAGATGGGCATATATGCGACGGTCAACCCCCGACTCAATGGCTTCCACTCTTTGACGGACAGGATATTGTTGAGCAACCAGTGGATTTACGGACTTTGGCTCCAAGGTACTTGAAATCGGCCAAGACATTCATCGACAATAATGCTGCCAAATCACAGCCGTTCTTTCTGTACATGGCCTTTTCGCACGTTCATCAGTTATGTGCCCCTCGTCTTTCGGAATGTCAATGGGCCTCATCGCACTTCAGCCGGAATGGAGAGGGATTTGCAGCCGACTTTGGTGATGCCGTCGAAGAAATGGATTGGATATTAGGAGGGATATTAGATGCACTGCAGGAAGCAGGTGTAGATGACGATACGCTTGTTATCTTCACGAGTGACAACGGACCCTGGACGGCCGAGAAGGAGTGCTCAGGATCTAAGGGTCAATTCAAGGGAACATGGCTGAAAGAGAATGTCGACTTGAACTGCACTGCCTGTCCATCAGAGTACGTCCCATCGCCACTACCGGAGTCGCCCCGTCGATGTGTTTTTCCTGGATCAGATTACGAAGTGGAAGGTATTCATTGTGGAGAAGATACAGGACTGGGTTCGGCATGGGAAGCCAATGTTCGCATGCCTGCCATTGTGCGATGGAAGTCGGGGGGCATTCCTGCTGGTGAGGAGTCTTCGGAGACGGTGTCTACCCTCGACGTCCTCCCCACAGTTTTGAGCATCATTGGTCGAAAATTCCTTGATGGTGACAATTTTGATGGAGTAGATGTGAAACATGTCTTCTTCGGTAGAGAAAATCCCGATTTAAATGACAGAGCGATATTCTTTTGGCGAGATGGCTTTCGGGACGGTCCGCTACCAGCCCCATTCGGCCGATTCGAAGTAGTGGCCGTGAAACTGGGGTGGTTCAAGTTATGGTATTATACAAAAAGTTCTCACCACAATGACGATGAAGAGGTATTTCATGATCCCCCGCTTATATTTGACGTGCTGAATGATCCCGCAGAGGCGTTCCCCCTTGACCCTCACAAATTCTCAGACCTTGTGACCCGTGCGCAACTTATTGTGTTGAATCACAAGGAATCTGTCGATTGGATGGGGCCGTTGACGCTTTCGAGGGATTCCAAATATTTGCCATGTTCGAATGTGGACAGTGGTTGTCGTACTGATTCATCACCTCAAGATTTGGAGGAGTCATCTTTCCTGTCAGAGGAGTAATCATTGGTTACATCATTGAGTCTGCTTGTTTAGCATGAACGTTTATTCATTTCTCAACAAGTTTAATAAGAAGTGGCAGTAATAATAGTGTTCAATATGAATATTCGAAGCTTTTCATTCATCATGACCTTCACTTGAGCATTCCTCGTCTTCTTCCAGATCGAGTATGTTCAAAGCGATTGACGCTGCAAAGGTGACAACCCCACCCGTTCCGCGTGAGCCACATAGACAGAACTGTGTTGGTTGTTGCCTTCGTTGCTTCTGGTGTGTGCTTATGACCCTTCCTGTTAGATTTGGTTCACATGAAACAGCAAATGAGAGTGTGCTACAAACCAAGCATAATTGGACTCCAATAAACTCACGCTTCGGGATAATTGTATCTTCATCCCTCGCTGAATCACCTATGAAAATTGGTGTCGCGCATGCTTCTTCATTGGATTTAGTACCATGAATTAAGGCCTCGTTTTTGGAATTCATATTGAAATCATACTTCTTGAACAAGAGATCATCATACGGAGTTACCCATAGCTCCTCTCGAACATCTTGCGATATCAAGCTTGTCAATTTCACAACAAGGCCAACTGCCTGCCTGCCTTCTTTTACTTCAGAATTTTCATTCAAGTTGGGAGAAAGCGAGCTGTGACCATCGTCACCATAAAATGCAACATTTGTCACGTCGCAACCCTTAGGTAGCATCAATTCCGTGCGTAGAAAGAATTCCGGTTTGAACCCAGCACAGCTGGGAATCGCAATGAATTCAATTTTACTCCCGATCACACGAGCAAGGATTAGCCAATAGAGACATTTCACAATGAAAGGGTGATCCTCATTTAATTTGGGTAGAAAGTAACCATTTGCATCACCAGAGTCAGAACAACCAGCGCCTCTTCTCGTGTGAATTGCAACAAGAGAATGCTGCACTTCAAAGCAAATATCTTTTACAAAGAAAAGTTTTTGAATCACATTTGGTACTATTGTAACAGATGGCAAATCGTCGTTTTCGAACATCAAACTTACCAAGAGAAGTGACTGATTCAGCAAATACACGCCGTGGTTGGTCGAACAAAATGGTGTTTATCTGAAACATCAACTGCACAATTGATCCAAGATTTTGAACGATATTCGTTCCTTGGACACTTTCAATTCGTTTTTTGGCTTTTGAGATGAACAATAAAAGCAAGTCAGAAATGCCTTAGCCTAAGTGGAACCGAGCAACGCCACTTGATACTCACCATTCTCAGCGGCCATGCTTATCTGATGTAGCTTTTTTTGTGCAAGGAAATCTGAAAGCGGAACCCCAATAACACATTCCGTCAATGATCGATGTTCCAACTTAGTAGTATCATCTTTCAACGCGAACGTCATTGGACTCGAAAGGAAGGCAGCCACCCTCTGAACCACTCCATTACTAACACGCAATGCCTTTGCATTCCGACGCTGGATACTGTCCGGGGCGGTCCCCCAAGCCCGCACCCGAGCAGCAGTCGCACGCATCCATGCCAGGATATCGTTTACCCTCGTCCTCGCCTCGACAATGTAGCCAAGACATTGGTTAAAAGACAGATATAGCACTCGCGCTGCATTGTACAGGTTGAGCGCCGTGTCGACATCGATAAGATCTCCAACCAACGAATGAGTTTCCTGCTCCTGCCAAGCGCATGCCATTCCATAAAATTCCTCAGCCTCATAAACAACAGCACGGATCGAGTGCAAGACCCGAGATCGAAGTATTACCTCCGTGGACGACAAGCTTACCTCGACGCCACGGAATTCTTTTTGTAGGAGCATGTCATGCATTTGCGGACGAGTGAAAAATTGGTCGAGAGCAGCCGAGGTACTACTGCTCGATGACAAGTCTTTCCCTCCAGATACAGACGATCTTCCGGAGAGAATGAATCTTAGGAATTCCAACCGGATTGAATCGGAACCACTACCAACTTTGACACCATAATCAGAAAGTAGTTTTATGAGGCCACTGAATTTCAAATCGATTGGACGTAATGCCGTCTTCCACGACACTGATGCCGCCCGGATGCTTCTCCTCGCATCCCAAAGATGCGAGAATAACGACCGATAGGATGCAGAAAGATACTGTAATTCGAATCTCTGTCTAGGAAGAAGTGTCGAGCTGAATAACTTGGCCGTAGTTTTCCTCGATGACGTTGATGTACATGATTGTCGCGGTCTTGTTTCAACGGCAAGAAGGGTGCTAAGATCGGGGGAGCAAATCATATCGATGCCACCTCCAATTCCCCCGTCACTGATACTACCACCACCATCCCCCCCAAAAGGAGAGGATGAACTCTCTTCATGGCGGCGATCCTCCACCGACAGCAAAGAGAAACCATGGGGTACACTCAGTATTCGATACTGTCCCTGCAAATACAAGTGTATATCTTTTGTTGTGGCCACGCACAGAACATTCAAGTAAGCCACCAAACCATCTTCTCCCCCTCCTCCTCGCTCAAGATGCAATCCACGCTGCTGCTGAAATGTAATTGTCTTCGCTGTGGGTGGTTGAAAAGTATTAGGAAGGAAATAACCGATTCCCTTATCAATCAGCTGCGAGGTATACCGCCATGATTCTCGTATGTCCATCTCATCTTCGGCGAACTTCACATCTTCCCTATCCTCATGATATTGATCACTGTCCTCGTACGTACCATTATAATCACACGGCGAAGAAGAAGAGGAACGATGACAACCATGTCGACGCCGCCGCTTCTGCGGAATCAGTTGATTCCATGTCATGCCAACTACTGCTAAAGTAGGAGGATGAACGATTGCATAATTTTCTTTCACAGATGATGATGGCAATAAAGAAGCACCCATGGATTGTTCCGTCTTTTCTCCCCTCTTTCCCATCGTTACGCCCTCACCAGTATTCCTCTCTCGCTTCTCCGCCATTGATCGAGTAACACGCCGACTTAACGATGCTGGTTGTTCGTGCTCGAGTCGTTGTTGGGACGGTTGCTTCTGCTTCCAAATATGAGGAAGTATAGAAGACAATGAAGGTGGACGGATAAAATGCATTCCCAAAGAATGCCCATCTTCCTCATCATCACCACCAACGGATACAGCCATTCCACCAGCACCCCGAGTCCCACCCAAACCATTTATACCACCGCCACCCCCTCTTGTCATTATACCTCCATCCGCCCGAACAGCATCCGGTTCCACAGAATGTATCAGTACTCCACCATCCACAAGTCCGACGGCGATATATCTGCCATCCGGAGACCAAATGATGCACGTGGCCCCCTCTCTACTGCTTCCAGTTGACGACCACGACGGCAATTGAAATGACGAGGATGATGGATTACTGTCCCTAGTATTTGATGAAACATCTTTGCAGTTCTCGCTGAGGTTGGCAGCAGAAATGATAGCGAATACACTTGCTCTTTCAACATCATCAGTGCACAGAATGTCATTGTCACTATCATCATCATTATCTGCTGTCTTTTTGCCTTCATGGACATCAAAACAATCCGGGGATGTCGAAGTCAGTTGATTAATCTTGAGATGTAAAAGACTCTGCCACGAAAGGATGCGATGAACGACAATGGATTCAGCAATGACCTGATATTCATCATCATCATCATCATCATCAAAATGATTATTGCTTCCTTCTGCAGTATTGTCCGCCATCAGTCCATCCAGAGTGTTGCTAGTAGCAGCAGTAGCACTGCTGCCACATCCATTACGCATGCCGAGCGCAATCAAATCCATGGACGGACAGAAGGAGGCAAAACACGGCACATTATTTGAGGAGTGTTGAAATCGTCTCGATTGGATTTGACTAAAGCTAGTATTATTGGTCTTGTCAAATTTATTGTTGCAGCTACTGCCATTGTCAACATCATCATCATCCATCTTGGATCGTTCTTGGCTGCTGGTCATTGATGAATCATCACCCTTCACCATGACTATGATGATGGGGAACGATTCATCAGTGAAACACTACACTTTGGTAGGCTGCTCGTTGTTCGTTGTTCAATTAGTAGTAGTGACCCTTTCGCTTGCTATTGACTTCAAAGCATCATCGATAACAACTGATAACTGCAAGCTCTACTACTATCTACTATTGGATGGTATCGTACTACGTAAATTAACCGAATGGAGAATGGAGAATGGAGGAATCGGTTGTATCCGTGGTTTTCTCTAAATACCCGATCTGGAAACATCGGAGAGGAGAAGTGAGAGAGAAGATAAAGAGTAGTACGATACGGATGAAGGAGAAAAACAGGCGGGTGCTACCATACGCTCATGTACGTTAGTTGTGGCTGCCGAGGTCGTCTGTCCATCACCCCAAATAAGATAAAAGATTTGTCGCTTTACTTTTCAGATCAACCATCATTTCGCGATTATCAATGGGTGTCTGCCGTAAATCAACTTTGTCGGTCTAAATTTTTTTTTGGCGAATTTTGCGAACAATTTAGACTCTGTTTAGAACTGATTTAGAACCGTTGACAGAAACTTTTCACCGTAAATATTTTCGGTCTAGATTTGGTGTTTCAGCACATTTTTGGAGAAAATCCTTGGTTGAGCGAGTTTTGGAGAGAACGTGCCGACATCATCATCATCATCTTCCTTTTGAATCGACGATACCTCAATATTCATCTCTCATCTCGCTCCCGGTCTCACATTGAATCGAGATATGCGCATCGAGATATGCGAGACCGTCTTCGTCTTTGACGTTATTGTCGTTGTCAAGGGAAAATACGGTCTTATTGTTTTATTCGGGGAGTAGACGCAACTCCGCAACTCCTACAATAGCATCTAAAGTAGTAGTTGATATGGACAACTGAATTATTATGTCAATGACATTATTAATATTACTATTATGAATTAAAATTATTGATACATTATTTATTAATTATCATTAATACTATGAATACTGTCATTATCAAAATTACTATGAATACTATCATACGATTATATTATACTAAAAATATTATGTTTCTATCACTATCTCTCTGTCTCTCTCAGTGGCAGCAATGGCACCATAATCTCTCTCTCTCTCAGCAGCGGTCTCTCTTTCTCTCTCAGCAGTGGCAGCGCAGAATCTCTCTCTTAGCAGCAAAAGGGGGGAAAATCTCTCTCTCAGCAGCGACAGCACCCCTCTCTCTCTCTCTTTGGCAGCAGCGGTCTCTCTGTCTCTCTCAACTCCCTTTCGTCATAATTGTTATGTTGTCGTCATCGTTATCGTCATCGTCGTTGTCATCGTTGTTATAGTGTGTTGTCGTCGTCGTTGTCGGCTTCTTTTTATTCTTGTTCGCAAGCACGACGACACGCCGATTCGGGGGGGGGGATCGCCTCGCAACTTCACCACCATCAGGAGGAGCAGGAGGAGGGGCATCGTTGCCGACCGCAGCACTTATGGGCAGCGTTATTTTCAGGATTTTTTAGGGAGATCTTGGATTTAGAACTTTAGACCGACCTCGAGATGTGGGCCAAATTTGGCAGCTTGGCCGGCCACCACTTCCAGATTTAGAACTTTGGCCTTTTTTTTCGCTGTGTCTCGGATTTGGAACTG
>JALLAX010000034.1:0-22903 GCA_036939555.1 Discostella stelligeroides
ACTATCTCGAAGATCATACCGCTCAGGTGCCACTAAACTTTTCGCAGGCGTCGCTGTTGACGGATGGATTTGTAACCGAAAATAGCATCGTATTGGTTGAGGGAGAGGCAATTGATGGTGTGTTGCATGTTCACAATATGGGTAAGAAGCAGTCGATGGTAGGGATGAGGAGTCCGACATCATATCAATCATCTTGTGTCGTGACCCTCTTCCACATGCCATGGATTGCACTCATTCCATTCACTGCAATCATAATGAATATATATTCGCAGGAAGTCCCATTGTCGAAAATCGATCCGATGCCATCCAAGCCATTGGACTCAAAAACTCGGATATCTTCCATTCCATCGGATCCCTCTCTGAACTTGAGAAACTCCGTATTCAAGAAATGGAACATGGCCGAGAGGGCATGTTTGTCATTCTTTCTGATGTCTTTCTAGACAATCCGACAGTTTTGGAAAAGATTGAATGTATGCTTGAGGGATATTCCACCTTTCATCCCCTGCCAATCTTTGTATTCATGGGAAACTTCACCTCCAAACCATTTTCATCGTCATCCTCCTCCTCGGGTGGCGGATCCAAGACCATGATGAGCTACTTTGATGATTTGGCAAACATAATCACCAAATTTCCGAATGTCGCACAAAATGGACGGTTTGTCTTCGTGCCAGGTCCACAAGATCCCGGCATTACGGGATCGTTGCCGCGATCACCTCTACCAAAGTACTTCACGTCGACGTTGCGATCGAAGGTGAAGCATGCAATATTTGCGAGCAATCCATGTCGGATGCGATACTTCTCGAAGGAACTTGTATTTTATAGGGATGATCTGGTTAGAAAGTTGCGGCGACATTGTTTGTTGGAGCCGAGAGATGACGAGGAAGAGGGAAATGTCAATGAGGTTGACAAAGATGTGGATGGCATGACGAAGTCGACTACTAGGTCAAATTCAAATAACTGTCATCAACGACGGCTATGCCGTCACGCGATCAAAACCGTCTTGGATCAAGGACACTTGTCTCCCTTGCCATTATCGGCAAGTCCCATCTATTGGCAACATGATGCAGCATTACGATTGTATCCATTTCCTGATGCATTGATCATCGGCGATAGTGTGGATCAGTACTATGAGAATTATGAAGAGTGTGACGCAATTAATCCAGGATCATTCTCAACATCAGGGTTCAATTTTGTGGTGTATCGCCCTATTGGTGAAATACAAAATATGCAGTCCAAGTCAGATGTGGAGTTTAGCCAGATTGAGTAAAAATAGTGAGGATAATGACGAGATGAGACATTTAGAGCATATTACATTTAGCGACCCATTATACTCAAACACACAAATGTAGCTCATCTGTCTCGTTGCTGTTATGGGATACACGAATGTCATCTTCCACCTCACTTGGCAGTACTAGCAATGCGCTGTCGAGAGGGATGTACACGAATGGCTGTGACATCTTCGCCATCGTCATACATAGTATATCCTTTCTCTCGCAGTAGCTCATAAGTTGTCGCAATCTTGGTACCATTGACTTTCCTTCCAGCATGATTTCTATTGTCTTGATCCAACATAACTTTCTTTTCAAAGTGAAGAACCAAAGGTAAATTTTCATCTGAAAACTCATCCATCATAGATTGCAATATGAAGACCTCGAAACCTTCCACGTCAACTTGCACAATTCCGATCGGTGCAATAATATCACTACTACTAGAAGTTTGGGTGCCCTCCCCACCAACCTTTTGCTCTTTCTTCCCCAAACCAATACTGTGCATCAGTTCCAAAACTGTTCCACAAGGAAGATCCTCGTGTGCTACACATAGCCTCGACGATTCTTCACCCATCATATTTTCCAGGTGCGCACAGTCTAACGTCCCTAATTGCAGCCTTATCCAGTCGGGAGCTTCCACGCACTTTTGTTCCGTAGACGTGTCATTCCAGTGACAGAATTCACAACTACCGGAATTGCGGTCGGAAGTGATGGCGTACTGACGAATGGCAGTGCCAGGCAGTTCTCTCTTAACTTGGAAATCGGCATAGTTCGAGGATAACTTATGAAAGTTCGTCGGGACAGGCTCGAGTATGATTGGAAACCAGTTGTGTAAAGACAATTGCTCCTGTTGAAGGAAGATAGCGTGCATTGGATCGTTTGAAATCCCATCCATCCCCCCAATTTGAAGTGTTAGTAAGATTTGATTATTCTCCAATGCCGATTGATAAATGAGCCTACTGAGCTCTTGGAAGTTATTGCGCATGCTCTTGAGATACTCTTGAACAATGGAATGGATATTTGCCAGTGGCATGAATGGATAAGTAATAGCAGCATCAGTGGAATTGGTCATTCCGTCACTGCCTTTTGTCCGTAGGGGTTCTGGAATGTAGTACATCAAGGATGATGATGAAGGATTGGAATACAAAGCCTGCAGATCATCGTGAACAACAAAGTGCAATACTTGCGGCAAGTCGTCTCTCATGTTGGAGTTACTGCTGCTGCTGATGGTGGAGCTGCTGAAAACCCTCCCGGCCAATAGAAGTTGGCCGGCCATACCCATAAGTGCCAACATGCCACAAATAATCCACATTCCCATTGCCGAGTTGGACTCACGGCGGGGTAGGCCACCTCGTACTACTCCTCGATTGCTAGAATGCATCGTCTTTTGGAGGAGAGAGGGAAGATGAGCTTGTTGATGTTGCGTGTTATTCCTTGATATTGAAGTAATCAGCCCTATCTTATTATCTGGTGAAAACTTAAAACGGTGTACGATAAGTAGATACAATGATTTGACTGATCACTACTTGAACCGATTAACGATTAACCTACAAACAAGGGAGGGGGGATGAGAATGAGAATGTCGCCTTCAATAACCATGGCTTCTTCTATAGCCATGCTAGTTATCGTCCTGTTTCCCATCAGAAACATTCGGCTAATCGCAGCATTCCAATTTCAACCTCCAGCTTCGTTCTCAGGGACATTATCATCTAGAAGATCACCATCACCATCACAACAAAACCACAATGATGTAGTAAACAGACACACAAATAATGATATGTTCCAGCTCCGCAGTTCCATCACATCCAAAGACAATAATAACAACAAAAACAACAGCAACAACAACAATAGTGATGATGCAATTATTGAAGAAGAATGGGATGTCGTTGTTGTTGGCTCTGGCATCGGCGGTCTAAGTGCTGCATCTCTATGCGCAACATACGGCTTGAAGACTATTTGCGTCGAAGCGCATGAACATGCTGGCGGAGTGGCACATTCCTTCGAACGCAAACCGTCGGCATCGGCAGATAATAGTAGAAGCAATCGAAACTTTTGTTTCGACTCTGGTCCGAGTCTCTTGTCGGGAATGAGTTCCAAAGGCACCAACCCATTGCGTCAAGTTCTCGATGCCATCGGCACTGCCGATTCCATTGATTGGATCACCTACAACGGATGGATGGTCTACGATACTGCCTATCCCCCGAATGATGCTCGATCGACCTTTCGATTGACTACGGGAAGTGACGGTTCATGGGAAAAAGAAATTGAAAGAAAGGCAGGCAAAACAAGTTCCGCTGAATTTACCAAATTTCGTAACCAAATGATGAGTCCCAATGGTATATCCGAAAGCAGCGCTCTCATTCCACCCCTGGCACTTCGAGGAGATCTTGGCGTCCTATGGACAATGGCATCGTATCTCGGCAAATTTCTCAAAATCGGTTTAAAAGGAACGTTGCTCACGGGGGCCTTCTCCAAATGCATGAACATTTATGGATTGACCGATGATTTCAATAAAAGATGGTTTGATTATCTTGCGTTTGCACTATCTGGATTAGATGCAGCGCACACGCAAGCGGCACCGGTGGCATACACCATGGTCGATTTGCACAAGGAGGGGGCAGTGCTAGATTATCCCAGAGGCGGCATGGGCTCTTTGGTACAAGCATTAGTCATGGGGTTGGAACGGAAACGTTCTGGTCTAGACGGTGTCTCGGGAGAGCTTCGGTTGAAAAGTTGTGTTGATCGATTTCTCTTGGAAGGAGACAATGGAGTTGCCAAGTGCTCCGGTGTTCAATTGGAAAATGGAACGATGCTGCATGCGCGCAAAGCCGTGATCTGCAGTGCCCCATTGTGGAATATGGCCAAGCTTCTCGAAAACAGCATTGCTACTACAAGCACTAGTGGTCTACGGGATGACACGTCGATGGTGGTATCTGCGGCAGTGAAGAAAGTTCGAAAACAAGCGGATGCAATGGAGATGACCGGCTCCTTTATGCATTTACATTTGGGAGTACCCTCCGATGGACTACCCGATGATTTGGAATGTCATCACTCAGTCCTGAATCTATCCACGATGGATGTTACCGCAGAACAAAACTTGGTGATTGTTTCTATACCGACCGTATTCGATCCAACACTGGCACCCGAGGGCTATCACGTGATTCATGCCTACACCGCCGCGAGTGAAAATTTTGCGGACTGGGACGATAAGTTAACGAAGGGATATGATGATGGCACGACGGGACAGAATGATTACAAACGGAGCGAAGATTACAGGGAGATGAAGGAAAACAAGGCTGAGGCATTATGGCTTGCATTGGAACGAATTATACCTGACATTCGAGAACGCTCTCGTCGGAAGGGAAGCGTGGTCGAAATTGGCACACCGCTTACGCATCGGAGATTTAATAGACGATATCGTGGTACGTATGGTCCCGCACCTGCCAATGGAAAGGATGTGTGGGAATTGCCTGGACCGAAAACACCGATTTCAGGTTTGTTGGCGTGTGGGGATACAACCTTCCCAGGAATTGGGCTACCAGGAGTCGCTGCCTCGGGAACAATTGCTGCGAATACAATCGTGGGCCCGAGTGCTCAGTTGCGGTTGATGGAAGAAATGAAACGAATGGGAGCATTGCAATAGAATAACCATTAGCACAACATGAACATTGGACTTGGCAGCCTAGTTACAATGATTTGCACTTCCTATTGTCAATGTGATTGATTCACAAGCAATATTATTATTAGGAGAGTGAGGGTACAGTAGGGATAAGCAAATACTAAAATAAAATGGTATTTTGAATTGTTTAGTAATGTGTAATGATATTGTGAAATTTCAGCCACCTCCACCCTCCACCGCACCTACCACGCATGCCCGGCCGACACCGCCACCCGCCACCCTATGGTACCCTAGCGATATGGTACTACAAGCGACAAGAAGAACACATAATACATAATACATAATCATAATTCTTCCCAATCAACTCAACTTGCTTCCCACCACCACCATGATGTTGTCGTTGTCACCGACGACGACGAGGAAGAGGTGGTTGCGCCTCATTAAGAGTGGGAAAAAGGTTAGCTGCTGCAATAGAAACGGCTATTGCGCTTGCCGTGCCTGCAGCGGCCAGAGAAATAAAAGAGCCAGCTGCTGCAACTGCCTACTTCTACCACCGCTCCGCGTCCGCCACCATACCACCGTCATTCTATTGACAATCGCATGCTGCATATTATTAATTTTATCGCCACCATGCCTACTGCTACTTCCGCTTGTCGAGTCGCACCCTCCATCATCATCAGCTAGCAGCACTAGCATTAGCAACAGTGGCAGCATCCCTCGATCGAACAATCGCTACACCAACTATTTCAACGATGACAATACCCAGTCTAGTAGTTGCAGTAGTAGTTCTACCGATGATGGTTCATCCTCGTCATCATCATCAGTAGAACAGCCATATCATCATCCACCATGGAATCTATCACCTCATATAAATCCCAATGGATTTCTCAATGAATTCTATTCACGCATTCCCGGTACTTGGGAGCATGCTGCCAATATTCGTGGCAAACATGGAGTGAACAGTAAGAATTCAAACCAGTTATATACCATTCCAGTGCAAGTCCGACAAGTGCCCGGGGATGGTAATTGCCTGTTTCATAGTATTGCCATTTGTTTGTATCATGCCACCAATGGTGAAGATGCATACAGGGAATGCTTGTTTGGACCGTGGAGATCATGGGGAGTGATGGGGAATAAGAAAAGTGCACTACTAAATAGAAAGAATCAGCAGCAGCAACAACCACAACTTCAATTACAGCAAGATCAACAACAACAACAACATTTGCCAATGGATACAATAGAGAATATTGCACAATTACGACGAACTTCATTGGCATTGCGGAATGCTGCAGTGGATGTGCTATCCGCATCGTCGTCGCCTTCCACACAGCAAGGAAGAGTATTAGGATTCGGGGGATTAGGCAATCTCATCTCGAGAGGAGGTGACAGTATTGGCATCATTGGAAATACCATACGGAAATCTTCATTCCCTTCCTTGTCGTCATCTCGTCGACTCTTCCTACAAGGAGATGAATACATCTCCTCTTCTGAATTACTAAATGCCGCATCTTCTCAATTCAATATCAACGGCGAAGAATACTGCTCATTAATGCGCAGTGAGGGATATTGGGGTGGCGGCCCCGAGATCGTGGCTTTGTGTAATTACTTGAGGCGGCCAATTCATGTATATGAATTAATTCCTAAAGAGGATTCTTCCATTGGAGTTGATGGGAGTGGGGATGGTGTAGTTGATGGGAACGAATGTCAAATCCGTACCTCGGATCGATTCACTCTACGTAGGATGGCATGTTTCGGATCGCCCAAATTCGACCGCAAGTCACCGTTGCACATTCTTTCGGCAGATTCACGATTTCCAGATGTAGATCCCAAACGTGTGCGGAAGGCGGGGAATCACTTCTTGGCCTTGTTTCCTGTTTCGCCGACGGTGCTTCAACAACAACGCCCACTAAACGGGGAGGTGGACAGTAACAATAGAAATCGTATTGCGAGACGGTCAGTTCAGTCATGACGATAATATTGGCGAGACAACGACGATGAAGGTGTCTGTGGTGGGAGGTATCATGTGAGGGGTAGGCGGAAGAGTAAAATGATGCAAATATGATTATGACGAAGGATGATGAAGCACATATATCATTTCGCAATGGGGGATAAACAATTCTAGGCAGTCTCTTGAACTTATCACATCACCATTAAGTCAAAACTCAGGTTAATTACATTATTTTTAGGAAATTACACACCGATCACGGGATTTCATTAGTTTCGCCACCTCCTCCTCAGTTAGCCCTTCTCCTTCTCGCTCTTGAGTGTCCCAAAAGTCCTCCAGCGTTGCGCCTTTCACATCCCTTCGGACGTAAAATAATATGTACGCAGAAGGGTCAACAACATCGCGGCTGTTAAGTTCGTAAATCTGAGCGTCGTTGAATAGGCGCCACTTTCCGTCGAGTTCCGACTTCAGACTGGCAACGTAGTGCCCACCGGAAAGTGCGCCTTGATGATGGACCACACCGTACAAATCATAAACACACTCCTCACGGCCACAATTGTTCCGCGCAAGGGGGTGAAAGGTTCCACTAGCAGCAGAATCTCCAACCTGTTTGCCATCTAGAGATTCCTCCTTCTTGGAATGATCATCATCATTTCCTGTCGAGGAGGAGGACGGTGCAACAATCCGTGAAATATCCAAGCCTTCAATGGGAAACACCACTAGGTCTCGTAGCTTTCTTTTCATGTGCTGCGTGAATTGAAATCGTTTGAGATGAATAATAACCAAGGGCGGAGTTCTCCAGATGCTTATACGCTTAGTTTGCACGCGAAGTTCTTTGCATTTAGAGCAATATACCTGTTAAAGGGGGGAACGGAAACGTAATATAAGTTTCTGATACGCACTCGGTGATCAAAATTCATCATATGGACTTACTTCTGGAATTTTTTCCTCCTCCGAAAATGAGTCAAGACATTCCTCGAGTGTTATTGAACCACTATAGCCATATTTCTTCCCACTTCCGTTGAAAGACCTGTGTTTTTTCACTCGAATTAATGCTTTGGTATGGAGGCTCATGTTTACATTAACTCCGTTGCTTTCGCTTTTACTGATGTCCCAACCAAAGCCACCGCCACTTAGATCAACAGACATATGCCAATCAATTGCAATGCTATCGCCACACATGGCTATAACTGGGAAGTCATCGCACGGAACGAGGCAGCCAATACAGCATGAGAACCAACTACACACAGCACAACGACTTCCATCCCTCGAAACTAATCTAAGACGAAAACCGTATTGTGGAATATCTCCCGCTGCGACACTTGCCATGTCTACTGTAGTCTTCTGGCAATGTTCTCGCCCTCTTCGGGCTTGCGAGAAAGCAGTACAGGATGAAGATGTTCGGTCACTTTCATTCAGTGTCAATACGTGTGGAACGTAACGCTGAACTCGGTGCGAAACATACGCGTACAAATCTTTGCCAGTAAAGCCTTCTAAATCTCTTATACGAAGCAACAGAGGTGATCCAAACACGCGCGGCTGAAAAGGATGAAGAAAAGGACCATTGACAAATTCGAGTCTTCGCTGCGGCAAAGCAAGGTAGGAATATTTGACTGCTGGAGATTCGATCGAACCTTCCTTGGATTCCCTCGTATCTTCTCCATCACTTGGTCTAATCTTCTTTTCGACGTTGGGTTCAATTTCGTAAACGTGAAGTGAAGGAATCTCGCCGGATTCATTTGTGGTGAGCTTAGAGAGAGCCCAAGAATGCTAGTTTGGGGGAAAGGAAGTGAGAATGAGCGCGCCCGAACAGGATAAGCTTGCATTAAACATCAACAACTCACGGGAATAATTTTTCGTATGTAACTTTCACCCATGTCGACCACTGCCATACTGTCTACCATTTCCGAATACCGTGTATTTCCCGGGGCATTGAGATCGAGTTCGATGCGTTCCGCCCCGAAGGATTCACCATCTTCGATCTGGTCATTCCCGCTGGAATAATACTTATCTGCGTATATCAGCTTTGATAAACTTAACATCACATCTTTCACTGTCCCATCATGTCGCACACGAACAGAATATTTCATGATCTCATCTCCTTCGTTCATGGGATAGAGAATACACTGAACATTAATTTGATCATCCTCGGGAAGCGGGATTTGAAGATAGAGGAACGGTTCGAATCTTGCGCTTTCATACTTGCATGTCTTGCAAGTCGAGGTACTCTTGTACTGACCCGTAAATAATGCCTCAATTATGGATAGCTCTCTCTGAAAGTGGTTTGTCCACCAAATGTCGGCTAATTCTTCATCAGGACGTCCGTCCGAATCCGGTGCTTCTATGTATGGCTTTTTCATAATTCTATTCAAGTCCTCTGAAAGTCCACTAAGTAGGAAGACAAGTAATTCTTGTGCATCGTGTTGCTCATTACCCGCAAAACTTTCATTGAATTTACCCATAGCAACTTTGAAAGACTTAGGTGTCAATGAAGGTGCATCTAAAGGGATAGAGGAAGATTTGTTACTAGATTTGGATGGAGGAACATTCCCCTTGTCATACTTCTTCCATAAGTTGTGCACCAGTACAGCAAATGCTTGCGCAAGTCGACCTTCGTGTCCTAGTGGATTGGTAGTATTAATATCGCGAAGGTATGCCTTTGAAGTGAAGTAATCCCTCAGAATTGGGGTATGGCTTAGGCACTGAATTGATGAATTCAGGTAGCACGTGTTCCTGCATGTTCAGTATTACTGGTGAGTTTTTTGCTGGATCAGAAACAAAACTAATAAGAATGAGTTGCCTTACCCCATGTTGTAAAGGCCGACGATGCCATCTCCTAATTCAACCTCATCCTTCTCCTCGCTATTTTCGACAATTCTGAGCTCGTCGTCGCCAGCACCTGGCTTATTCGGATGCGAACGGGGCCACGTGCCATCATCGTTCCTTAACTCGAGCATAAGACTGATGTTCTCTTCATCTTTACCCATTTGTGTACTACGGAGATTTCGCTCGTCAGTAATAGTGAGTTCTAGATCAAGTATCCGCCCCAGGCTGTCTTGTGCGGAGAAAGCACGCGAGGAACTGACGTTGTCTCCGTCCAATAGCCAAAGGCGACAATCGTAGCGCTGTAACTTAGAATCGCGTCCCAGGCCTTCGCGGAGTTTGGAGACAACCTCCTTAAGAGGAAGATATCTCGAGAGCGGAATAAACTGTTGAAAAGGTCGCGGCTCGCCCCTTGATGCCTTATCACACAGAAATACAGATGCGTAAAGGGGATACAATTCGATATCATACCGATCATGAATATCTTTGTGGAGCTGTGTTTCATTTGTCCGAGACGGGAATGGAACAACCTCCCGAGTAATGGGTGGACCACCATCATACCACGCTTGAAGAGCACTCCAGACAAGTGGTTCCACAAGCTCAAAATCACGATGTATATGAAGACCTCGCTTTAACGAAAGGATCCCCTCCACAGACAAGAGGCTGTTATTATCTATTTTTTCCATCAGAGGACACCAATCCGCATCGCCATCGACGGTTTTACTACAAGTAAAGTGCTGCCACGTTCTCCACCATTTGGCATTGAGCACGTACCACAGAGTACCACGCGATCCATGTGGCTGGCGATCGCCATGCCGCGGATATCTATATCTGTGCCTACGCTGAATCTCCTCAATAAGACTTTTTTCCATACTCACTGCTGCGGGCCTCACACCAAATAGGACAGATGCAATTAAACGCAAGTCAACCAGGTATGGGCCAAGACGAGTTTCGCGCACAGGCATGGCCATTGCGTTGTCACTTTTTTCCGAGGGTGAAAGACGTAAATGCCATCTGACAAAGCCGTGGAAGTCGATTGTTGAGGCTGGTTCTGATGAGTCGTTGGCTTCAGCAATAACATAGTCAACAAGTTTACTGAGCTGAATAGAATGTGACGAGGCCTCGGTGCTTATTTGTGACAATTCAAGCTTAGGAGGCAACAGACCCAGCAATGACGCGTAGCTAACATCGACGAATGTGGCCAATGTTTCAGAAGAAAGGTCTGACTTAATTCGCACACCCTCATCATCTCTGATTGCATTGTCGGAATGACTAGGGGAAGACCATGGCAAGCTCGATTCTGACGTTAAATAATCAACACCACCATTGGGTCCGTCCTCGGAAAGAGGCGAATCAGCCTTGAGTCGATACGACTCATGCCCTAGTAGAAGAAGCAGCATATGGCCAATCTGTGACCGAGTCAATTTCGCGCCATCAATATTCGTGAATGCTTGCTTATTGCCATCATCTTCAATAAGAACGGTGTCATCTTCTTGATGAATAGGCATCTGAAGGAATGTCTTAAAGGCAAGTCGCAACAGTGGTATTTCAGAAGCATACATTCCTGGGTATTCAGCAGACTCATCGGTGTCGACATCCTTTAAAGCGTCGAACCGCACTGCCTCGCATCCAAAGGACAAGGCGTCGTACATAGTCCAATATGATTCTCCTCCTCCCCCCCCTGATCTAATCGAACTAAAATTTCTCCTGTTGCTTGCATTCAGTATCGTTCCATTTTCCACACCTCCATCATGCCATAAATTTTTACTCAACATCTCCCTCAATTCCTGAGCCCGTCCGGCGCAAGCACGGAAAGTCCATCGTGCCAATTCGGGAGTCAAATACCCTCCATGTCCCATTTCAATATTTGGTTGGGACACGGCCTTGACAAAACTTGCCTCGTCAATGACATTCTTTGGCCGCTTGGGGGCTATTGATGAGTCAATACCATCCTCCGTTGGGATTAGGTCACCAGTGTTCTCGCACACATTTGCTGCACTGACAGAAGATTGACCCTGATCATTTTCTTCAGCAGTACTATTATCGGACTGTGTATCATCCTCATCGTCACTCTTTATTACTTCTCCTGAGATGTTACTATTAGACGTTCCTACGTGTTGCTGCTCCAACGAATGAAATCTCCTTCGTATTTCGTAGAGAGCATTATCTCCCACCTCCCCACCCCCTCCGTCCTCACCATCGTATAAGCCGTACTTTATCGATAGCGCATCGATCATACGTGCTGGATCCGAATTAACAATGCGCAAATGGTACTCGCATACCTTTGGAGAGGGGGGAAGCTCACGCGGTAATAAACAATTAAACAGTGTCAGTATCCAATCCAGTAGGATGTGCGATCCTATGATGGAGGGTGGCGGCAACGCAACTGCATTGTCATCTGGTAATGAGGACATTAGTGCTGAACTGCTTGAAAGGAAAACAAGCGTTGATTGCACCCCCCTCTGAAAGATGTCGGGATCAATTGTATTCAATACCCTCTTGGTAGTTGTCGAGGAAGGTGATGGCGCCGCCCCCCCCGCAACGTCCACGTTACCATCCTCATGATGTGGCTCAAGCTTTCTTTTTGGTTCCATGACCACAGTTGTAAATATTCTATCCAACATGTTACGCACACCCCTAGTCTTGTAGCTCTCTTCTCCGTGTATATCCGAAAGGAAACGTTGTATCGTATCGCGCGTCAAGTTGTTCTGTCGCTGATATCCATCGTAGATGCGAAAAGCAAGGAGGCATGCAAGAAGAAGACCATCTTTGCGAGGTGGGATTGGTGGTGGTGCAGAAGGAAGTATGGGTGCAGAAGAAGACACTTCTTTTGTCCTATCCACCACAGTCTCGTCATTGCTAATATCAATATCTTCATCATCACCCACTTTATTCTTCTTCTCAACCACCCGATTTTCCAAATCTTTCAATTGTTCTTCCATTTTTTCCTTCTCCAACCTCCTCTCTTCTAAATATCCGCGATATTGCATCTCCATTTCAGCCAATCTGC
Source organism: Discostella stelligeroides (assembly GCA_036939555.1). Lineage (NCBI taxonomy): Eukaryota > Bacillariophyta > Thalassiosirophyceae > Thalassiosirales > Thalassiosiraceae > Discostella > Discostella stelligeroides. The sequence continues at coordinate 12,666 of JALLAX010000034.1, forward strand.
AAATAGCAAAGACAATGAGTAAATCCGGCAAAAGGATGCGCGGTCGCCGTCCACGCACCGATGTGGACATGATCGACGCCATTCGATCATCATGAGAGGATTTACCAAAGGAGCGACTGCCACCACCACCACCACCACCTCCTCCTCCCCGGATATCGCCCCCAATTCCTGCACCCACACTCACGACTATTCCTCCTGGCGTAGTCGATGACGATGATCCTCGAATTCTTCTCCCGATGCTGGGCGACGAAGACGATTTGGCTCGTGCTGAGGCCAAGGCAGTCAAGGCCGCCGCCGCACTCACAGCCTCGTCCATTAAAATATCAGCCATGTTTTCTGGCATGGTTGATACCAGTGCATTAAAGACACAATCCATCAATGCCAAGTGACCACCACTTCCATGATAGGTTGTACTACTANTCGAAGGTGACGATGTAGGAGTAGTAAGTTGTAGCCTCTTCATGGAAGAGGATGGCGATTTATCCATGGAAGGCATGATTTCACTCTCTCCCCTCGTACCAATTATTGAATCCTTTTCTCCCTCTTTGTCATTGTCATCATCTTCATCATCATCATCATTGAACAACACCTCAGCGGTAAGATCATATTCATATCCAGGAATGGCCGCATCAAATGATAATTTGGCCCATGCCCTTGACACTTGTCGTCGAACTCTGTCGCTGGGGCATGCTACCGAGAAATCATGCGATAGGCCCATTAGAAGCAAATCAATTTCTTGTTTTTCTTCTGGTGATTCAGTCATGTCGAGGGCATGACGATATCGTATCTTTTTTTTCTGTTTGGTAAAGTAACGATTGTGGGTGGTGGTGGCGGTGCTGCTGTTTCTGGCTCCAGAATTTCTACCCCGAGAACTGATGTCGCTGCCACCACCATTGCTGCTACTATCAGTGTCATTATTATATCGCAAATATGCTCTTAGGAAACATCGCGTTACATCCATTCCCAAGAGTTGAATAGCATCATGAGGGGATAAAATGTCGGAGAGCCTAGTTTTGGGTACTACTGCGACGGGAATTTTAGGATTAGGACTGTTAGGTTGTTGTGGAGCAGCGGCAGCGTCACCACCACCAACAATGGCAGAAGAGCTGTGGATGATACTATCCTTGGCAGTAGAACCATTGCGTTGAAACTGTTGTTGCTGATGATGCTGATGATGTCGCGACGATTGTACCATGCTGCATTAAATTTACTTTACAGTGCGTCGGTCAATTGATTGGAGAATGGTGAAGAAAACAGATTCGGAGGAGGAAGAAGAAGAACTCAATCATAATCATAAACAATGGTCGAGGCAGAGTAGTAGAGTACTAGAAGGTACTAGAGTATCGAAGTTAGTTGTATCGTAAGTACTTATTTAGGTAACAATCAACAAAATCGAATGGACTGTGTTACACGCCCAACCGTGGCACGACACTCTACTTCGTCACAAATACAACACACAACTCAAAAAATACCGTCACCATGGCCGCCGATGTCCCTCCGTATCTTATGAATATCTCCGTGGTCAGAGCACCCAAGCTGCCCAAATTCGATATGAGTATAGCCAGTTGCCCTGGGTATCATCGACCCCTGTTTGAGCTGTTCCACCATAGTCCTTGTGGACCATCATGCTATATTTCGATAGCAGCGCGCATCAATACTGCTACCTGCTACCCCTACATCTCGAAGAATAATATTAATGATACGAAAGGCACTGCTACCTGCTACTACTACGCAACAATCATACCAAAGAATAATATTTAAGATATGACGAAATGTACTGCTGCCTGCTACTCCTAAGCAACAATCATCTCGAGGAATAATAGTCATGGTGGATCGATATGCTATTTGGATATATGCGTGCATCATCAATACTGCTACCTGCTACTCCTACGCTACAATCATCCTGTCGTATAATATTAATGATACGACAAAGGCAACAAATAATATCTATTTACTTTAAAGCACCGGATCGAACATAAAGTTGGATTGAAAACCCCAGGTAAGCCAAGTGTCTTGGAATCGTTTGACATCCATCCCAGCCTTAAACCCCCGTTTGATCACTCCGCTCCGCTTGCTAACTAGTACGGCCCTTTCGTTACCCCCTCTATCTGATGCAATCGATGCAGAGTACAATGTATTAGAGCCCGTGAAGCGCTTGTCACTTTTACAGAAAGCAGGTTGTGCTGTGAGCTGCCCGTGCCTTTGACATACATCCCTTGCTCGATAACCCTTGTCGTAAATATTCAGGAATGGCACCAATTCTCCGTTGACCAAATCATTTTGTTGGTAGAGTTCCTGCTCCTTCAAATATCCTGCGCTTTTGTTGTACTCGGTATCACTTACATTTCCTCCCCACAAATCATACGTACCTGCCCAGCCACAGCATTGAGTAAAGATGCCGCCTTTGAACACATTGCCACTGTAATACTTGCTATAGGTATGAACATTTGTGTCTGCTGCTCCAAATTGATATGCTCGTATCCCCGTCATATCCCAAAATATTGGTCTCCGTTTCACACCACCATGATTTGTCTCACCGTATTTTGAATTCCATTTCTCTTTCCTCAAACAGTGATCCTCCTGGTACGATGCAAACATTGGCCATGAACGACGCGCCCTCCACTCCAATTTCACTTTGTCCTCGATGATTTTCAGGAGATATCTACGATGCAATCCGATCGTAGCAGTAGCATCAACCCATCTTGCCAATGTCCTACCCCATTTGTACTCAAAATGAAAGAACCACTCTTCGTACCATGTCAACGATGTACGCCGCTGCTTCACCAATTCAGCATCTCCATTGCAAACAAGAAATATATATGACAACATTGCACCCTCTGTCGGAAATCCAGTGCGTCGTTTGACCTCTGAATCTGGTACACCCGGTGCAACTATTGGTGGTTTATTCGCGGCATATTGTTTGGTTTTTATACGGGACGATGGCTTGATTGAATAGTTGAACAAGTTCTTGCTGGGTGTCTGGACTGGAGGCGATAATCTGAAGTCAACTGAAATTCCTGCTGCCAGCGCAACTGAGCGGTTGATGGGTATGAATGCTTTGTCAGTTTCTCCTACCTCCGCCATTTGTTGAATTGCTTTTCGAGCCTCGGCAGCATCGGCAGCAAGAGCGGCATATTCTGTTTGGTCGACAACAGTTGAAGGTGAGTAATTTTCCTTGTCGGAGTTTGGTACTGCAACCACAATCGGACTTCTTGCTTTCCTAATTTGATGATTGACCTCTTCTAATGTATTGAGTGCCTGCCTATCTGTGCCAATTCCACGAGAATCGTCAGTCTCCAAACACATTGTTGACAAAGCTCCTTCGCCGCATGGCACATAGAGATCATAACTCTGGTTCCATTTTATTGCTTTTCCATTCTTGTCCTTGCCCCACATCAATTCAGAGGATTTAGTGACCCGCATAAAATCATGTTCCTCGCAAACACGGTAAGTGCCTTCATTCATTTTTCGCTTGAAACCACACCTATCTGATATTTCTTTACGCAAAAGAATGATCCCCTCTCTCTCAATGTATCGCTGTCGATGCGCTCCTGCTGGTAATTTTTTGGGGACAGCGGGGATCCGATGGAAATGCGTGGAAGGAGAATTGATGTTATTCACTTTACAGCCTGCCTTGGCACAGTACGTGTGTGGCATTTTTGTCAATCGCTTTTTCTTCCCTTGTTTCTTCTTCCCTCGAATTGGTTTTGGTTTGGTTTTGGACGCTCCTTTCCTCTTCGACGACAATTCTCTCTTTGTTTTTGGTGGTGAAGTGCCGTCATGTGATCTCAGTCCCTTCTTGTATGACGCCCGCTGTTTCTTGGAAGGAGGATGTTTCGCAGCTGGGCGCTTCTTGCGAGGTTTTAGGTTGTCGATGCTGCACAATCGGATTGAACGATGCTGCGCCAGCTTCTTGAGTTGCTGCCAATCCTTATCCATGTCGTCATTCATCTTCATGATCGCTTTGAGTTCAATGGCATTCTTTTCTTTGTCTGATCTCAATTCATTAAGCCTAAAGCCAATTTGGTTACCTCCGACACCTTTTCCTATGGCCGCCATCAATAGAGATACTCGTAGATAATTTGGTGTAAACCTCTGATGCATATTGTTAACTCCACCATCTTCACCATCCGCCGACGATTCGATAATAATATCTCCATCACCATCATCCTTGCTTGTACTCATTTTCCGCATTGTCTTATTGCGATCTTTCAAACTCCGTGCCTTCCTCGCCGGCGACTCAAAACACAACATGTCAATGGGACCTTGCTTTGAATGCTTTGATATGCTTCTATGTTGGCCCCACGCCTTAACTTTCTCGGTTCCAGTACGAAATTGATCTAGCAAGTGGTCCAATGTTCTGTTACTCTTGTCCCCACAGCTCAACGATTCTCCAGCGGCACCCATCAATACGATTACACTCTCTTTCACCGATGATTTCATTTCATTTGACCACTTTTCAGAAATTGTGTGGATACAAGATGCGAGTTCAAGCAATATGTGTTCTGCAAACCCATCATACAGCAGTTCCGTCACTTTGTATGCCACTGGAAGATTGTGGACGCAAACAACACGATCGCCACCCTTACAACCGCTCCTGCAGCTACATTCCGTCGCAAGCATATCATCGGCAGTGATGGCTATGCATGTTTCATACACTTGGTCTTTCATCGATGCCGGCACTTTTGTTCTAATAACTATCCCAAGGGAACCATCATCCAACTTGACAATATCGGCACAGTTACAGAACAAAGATGGCATCTTTGGATCATGCCCATGTCTCACACACCTCTCAAGTAAACGATAACCGGTATCAACTCTGGATTTTTGTGCAATATTGATTATCATTACTGGTAACGAGTCATACACACTGGGATCCTTTACCCAACTTGTGTGCTTCTTCTTCTCATACTGGACAAAGGATGAGAATAATTTCAACACAGCTGGTAGATGCTCCATCAGATCAGGATTGGTAACAAAGGATCCGCCATCTCTGAATTGCAATGTAAGAATCTTAGACCATCGCGATGGATTCTCAATGTCTGATGACGGGTAGAGAGGATACATCACATCACCCACCAACTTCTCATGATTGACGACAGAAAGCAAACAGCAGTCGTAGACTTCCTCAACATCCATTATAGAAAGCTCTTTAGCACCCGGATAATTAAATCGTTCTGTCAATGCCATCCTCATCTCAGATATTCTACTCATATAATTGCCATCTCGACTCGGTACCATGGATTCTGCAGCAAAACACTGAAGACAGTACGATTTGTCATTTAATATCTCGGAGCAAGAGCAGCAGCATATCCGGTTACAGGAGAAGCACATCCTTGTGCCAAATGATTGCAGGAATAAATGCGTACGATCACCCACACCTGTGCATTCCATGACAATAGGGCCATTTGTATCAATAATAGTGTACCCGGTTGCTGAAAAGTCAGATAGGTAAGCGGGTAGCTCGGCAGGTGGTAATCCATCAAAGTAGGTGTGTTCTGCATCAGGAAGGATGGAGGAATCCCGACGATCATAAGCTGCATAATTAGTAGGCTCGAAGATAATTCCTTTAACGAGCGTGTCAACAGTTTTGATGCCAAGCGACGTCACCAATGCAGTATACTCCAATAATGCGTTGTACATTGTCTCCTCCCTATCCAATAAATCATCAGTTTCTTGAATCGTATCCTCAAGCTTGTCCAAAATTTTCTGTAGTGTCTTCGGTCCAGTACGATCAATGCCCTTTTTGTAAACGTCACATCCCAATGCAACCATCATTAATGCTCGTAGCTTTCTGCTCTTAACATTTTCAAAGATAGGGCATGCTGCATCATTTAACTGCACTCTGTTTGATGATTCATCTCCTAAGAATGACAATGCATTGACCAATGTATCTCGGCATGTGCTCACCAACGTCATACTCCCATCTTTTGCATATTCTTTTATTGCAATGAAGTCATCTCCGGCAACAATAGGTATATCGCTGTCGTTAGTGAGTGCCACGAGCGTTGCCTTGTTCAGGAAGCGGCCAATGATGACAGCATCCGCCTGAAACTTTGCCTTCAGTACTGATGTAACAAACCCCCCTGAATTATTAACAGCCCTTGCATCAGTATCATTAACCAATGCCTCCTCCAGAGCCTCCGCAAAATCGGATGGTATTTTAACTTCTGATTGAGCAAGCTTGTTACGGCTTTTTGTATCCAACTTTGATATTGTTTCATTGATAGTAGTCAAGTCATCACAGCCAACGAGGCCTTGAGCTATGTCCCTCTTCAATTTATTCACTTCTTTCAGCAGTAAAAATGCTTGAATACGATCCTTGTCTCGCTCAGCGATGCGTTCATTGGTTGCTTGTTTGCATGTTGGGCGGACGTCACCATCGACTATCGGAACTACTTTGATGCCACATGTTGACCACTGTTTGTAGAATTCGGCCACTGCAACCGATTTTATTTCCGATTTGCGCGCAATAACATGGCAAATATTATTACTATCGCCATCGATTGTTGGTTTCTCCATATTAAAGCCCGGTTCATCGGCCTCTCGCCTCTTCTCCCATATACCACGGATGATTACCCCTATGTCAGCCCGTGTCAACTGTGTTGCATGGTAGAGAGTGTATGATCCTTGCTTTACACCCATGTCAAAGCATAAAACTTAGATGGTAGATTAATTGCGTTATATACTATATTTCTGTAGAATTTGGGAGGGTGGGGTGCTGTGTATGCGGAGATATTAACAAGATACGGTGGGGAGCGGCCGCCATGGTGTCAGTGTTTTTTGGGTTGTGTTCGGGCCTTCGTGTCACAAAAGGAGTGTCGTGCCACCTTTGTGAAGTGTAACACAGTCCATGGCAATGGTCATCTCCAAGAGCCGAGAGTCTCCAAAAGTACGGTATCTGTACCTTACCACGGCCCTTTTCCCGCCAATCAACTCCACCTGCCACGCATTCGTGACGTCGCAAATGATATTGAATTCCTACGAATAGTACCCAAAGTCAACTCGAGGAAAGCCGGAGTCCTTCTGCTCGCGACGCAACTCTCTCTCATCATACTAGTACTATCATGGCCGACGGTGAGCAGCACCAGTCGCACTTTCCATTCCTCGACCTCGACCGAATTTGCCGCTCCCCCGTTTCAAAATCATCATCATCATTGCAAACCATGGCGCCACGTCTAACTCAAAAGCAACCAGGAAAAGTCATCCCCGACTACATCCTCGACAACTGCGCGAAGTATCCCAACAAAATCTTCTTGACGCAGCCCATGGGCAGCGATGTCATTCAAAATTGGACCTTTGCCGAATTCCTCTCCGAATCCAAGAAGATGGCATCGCATATTGAAAGCCTACAACTTCCAGTTCCAAGTCAAATTGCCATCATGAGTAAGAATTGCGCCTGGTGGCTAATTGCCGATCTTGCCATCATGTTGACCGGCCATGTCAGCGTTCCAGTCTATCCCACTCTCACCGCCGAAACGACGCGCTACACCTTGGAACACAGTGAGGCCAAGCTACTCTTCGTAGGAAAGCTTGATGAAAAGCCGTGGAAGGAGATGAAGAATGGAATTCCGGACGATATGAAGTGCATTGCTTTCCCAATGTGTCCCGAGGGAGTGACCTACGACAAGTGGGCCGACTGTGTCAAGGGAAAGGAGATGAAGGAGGTGAAAAAAAGGACGGAGGAGGAAATGGCCACCATTATCTACACTAGTGGAAGTACTGGCGTGTACGTAGTTTCTTCAACTTTTGATTCAATGTGTGTCTCTCGTACCAATCTCACACTTACTTTCAATTCCGTCCCAAACATGCCATTGTCGTAGGCCAAAGGGGGTCATGCTTAGCTTCAAAAACCTAACGGAACCCACCTTTGGGTTGATTGGTTACACACACGTTACAGTCAACGATCGGTATTTATCCTACTTGCCCGTCTCACATGGGATGGAACGTTGGGTCGGGGAATGTGTGCCATTCGTGTCGGGAATGCACGTGTTCTTCGCCGAGTCGTTGACTACCTTTGTGCAAGATCTGGGCCGCGCCAAGCCTACCCTGTTCCTGTCGGTGCCTCGTCTGTGGACCAAGTTTCAGGAGGGGGTGTTCAAGAAGATGCCACCGGAGAAATTGGAAAAGTTGCTGAGGATTCCTATCATCAGCTGGCTGGTGAAAAGGAAGTTGCTCAAGGCATTGGGATTGGATTGTGTACGGTATGCTGGAAGTGGGAGTGCGCCGATCCCCGCGGATCTCCTCTCTTGGTACCACAACTTGGGCCTGGATCTTCTGGAGGGCTATGGCATGACAGAGAACTTCAATTGTAAGAAGGTTACATTTCCCTCCTGAGCTGAGCACTGCATCCCTTGCTCATCATCATCATTTTTTGGTACTTACTGCTCAATTTTTCCCCGTTAACCGTCACAGACTCGCACGGGACCAAGCCAGGACGTGGCCGTGTAGGATATGTCGGTGAGCCTCAAGTTGGGGTAGAACAGCGTATTGCTGAGGATGGAGAGTTGCAGGTCAAGAGTCCCGGTATGATGATGGGCTACTTCAAAAATGAAGAGGCCACAAAAGAAGCCATCACTGCTGATGGATGGCTTCGCACTGGAGATAAGGGTGAGATTGATGATATGGGTCGCCTAAAGATTACAGGCCGCACAAAGGAAATCTTCAAAACTTCAAAGGGAAAGTACGTCGCTCCCGCTCCCATTGAGAATGAATACATTGCTCATCCTAGGATCGAATTAGCATGTGTTGGAGGTCGTGGCCAACCTGCCGCCCACGCGATTGTGCTGTTGGGAGAGGCTGCCAAGGAAGCTGTCGAGAAGGGTGGGAAGGATGCGATTGAAAAGGAACTGGTGGAGCTCCTTGCCAAGGTAAACAAAGAACTAGATGAACATGAGCATGTACAATTCATGGCCGTGGTGAATGAAGAATGGGTGCCAGAGAATGGTTTTGTGACTCCCACAAACAAAATTAAAAGGGCCAAGATTGAGGAGGAGCATGATCCTTTCGTGGATGAGTGGTATGCATCAAAGAAAAAGGTGATCTGGCATAAGTGGTAATTGTTATTGCGACGATTTTGTGTGAGACACAGTTGTTCTTTGATGAGAGATTAGGGTGCATTATTTATTTGTCGATGTGTATAGTGATTAGTGAGGATAATATCGAGCGGTGCTGTGTATCGATGCTGAATGTGGCTTGATTTGTTTATTTATTGAGATAGTGACAAAAATCAACTAACCTGTACCTCTAGTAATTATTTGTTTAGCCCACACCAATTGCTTATGGTCTATCCCACTGTCGTCGCAACCCTCCCCGTTATTCGGAAGTCCATACAAACCCTATATTGTCTCTTCGCAACGCTTCCCACCTTCGCAACGTGAATCACTTCCATCTCCAAGCCCAGGTTGTGACACACAGCTTTCACCATTTCTCTCGTGCGGTTACAATGTGGTAGCTCATGATCTGCGGCAAAGTCATACCAGTGCACTTCTCCTTTCAGTTTCAGTAATGGCAGCATCGCCAGTAGGAATGGTTTTCCTGCATCGCCGGTTCCCATATCGCCGTCCGTGGCCCCCTCTTTTGGCCGTGGTGCAACGATACGATCAAAACTTGCACATTCTAACGTGGGTAGTAGTTCCAGTGCGTCACCTTCTAAAATCGTCAAACGTTCCGCGGCCCCTACGCCCCCTCCTGGTGTTGTCACTGTTTTGTTCCTTTCTAGCATTCGTCTTGCCCTTCTCAGACACTCTGCAGCAACCCCATTCTTTTCAATTGCCAATACTTCCTTTGCTTCTGTTTTCGAAACAATTTGCAAGGCTTCCATACCAACACCAGCAAAAACAACAAGCACTCGTTCACCACGAGCAACTTGCTGACTCAATCTCAATCTTTCTGGGGCCATTCGAGGAGAAAAGAAAGTCTGCTGAATGTCCACGACGCATTTGACACCGTATTCGTAATGAGAAGTAACAATCGGATTGCGCGGCAAGCCAGCCAATTGAATCATACCACTGGAACCAGGTGAGCGATCAGACGTCGATAGCGGGTCGGTGCGTGCCACACATATCTATCAGGTAGGCAGGGTAATGTCAAACAAATAATAATGGGAATGTGAGTCATGATAAGTGATGAAATGATTCACAAAACAATGTATGCAGATATACCTTAATTGCCTTGTTACGACTCATTATCAACTCTCCCACCCTTCGCTGCATTTCTTCATTGCCCTGAGGAAGAGA
>JALLAX010000035.1:0-10000 GCA_036939555.1 Discostella stelligeroides
CTTTGAGGTAACATACAAAAATTTTGTTCGATTATTTATAAATTTAATAATCGAACAATTAGTTTTAAAATTTTAAATAAATTTAAAAATATAAACCTAACATATCAGGGAAAAATCGATTTATCTCAATAATAAACCCTGCTGTAAAAGTCATCCACAATGTTAAAAGAACAGGAGCTGTTGATAGATATTTTTGGAAATCGTTCATATTAGTAAAATCAATATTAGCTTAAATAATTAATAAATTTAACGAGGTGATACAGTTATTTCTTCACTGACTGCTACTAAATCGTTACTGATTAATTCTTGCCATGCTGAAATTGGCCAAATATAACCTGTTGTCATGATTTTTAGTGCTAAAGGAACGTTGATGATAATTTCACTTTCACTAGGATTAGCACTTGTACTTACTGCACGTAAATATTTACGCCCAACCCATCCAATCCAACCAGAAATGTATATAAAACCAACTCCTGGCAATATGAATTCTGCTGCATGACTCCATCGTCCATCTGCAATTAGATGGGGTAACCCATCTGTACCACATAATAATTCTGAACGAGAGTATTTATCAAATCGAGCTTGTGTACGTTCAATTTGTTGTTTCAATGCTAAAGCTGGTGGAGAATCTACTTGATATTGACTTGCTCTTTGCTCTAGTTTTTTTACACTTGCGTTTAATCGTTTTGTAAACGCAGGAGATTCACTACATTTTGTTAGACCACCAACATCCGCCAACGCTTGAGTTGGGATTAAAGCAATTAAAACAGCGAACAATAAAGTTAATAAATTGACACGTTTCATTAAGAATTAAAGGAATTAAAAATATATAATTTAGTAAAAAATTTCGTAAAAATTAAAACTACTAATATATATAATAATTCAGTTTTAAATAAAAAACCATTTTGTTTTAAATAATAATTTAGATTATTTAAAACAAAAAGATGAATAAACTCTCTAATATATTAAATAAAAAATAAAACTTGACTAATTAGTTGGAGTGTAAATAATAAATAAAATATTTACACTCCAACTAATTACTAACTACTCAAGGTCACGACGGTTAGGGTTTCGTGAAGGATCACTTGAAAGGAAACCAAAAATAAATAAAGAAACAAAAAAGATAACTGTTGTGTAAACTAAAATTTTTAAAGTTAACATTTAATTTTTCCTAAAAACTGTTTTTAATATTACTTATTATACTAAAATATAATAATTATGACTTATTTAATTCAATAAAAATCTTAATTTGCAATTTCTTACTTAAATTATTACGATTTTAAAAATAAAGGATAAAGTTTAAAAACAGAAATTTCAATTTGCTTGTTTGAAGAGGTAACAATACGATCTGAATTTATATTTCTAATTGATATATAACCTTCAATTATAATATAATCATCCGTCTTATAATATTTTACAACATCATAACTAAGTTTTCCCCAAACTGAAAGTTGAAGTATTATTTTACTAGTATTTTTTCTAACTTGAGGCAATTGAACGGTTAACTCAGTAAGAGCTGTTCCATCTGAAAAAAAACTCTGTCCCGAATTTTTAATAACTTTTGCAGTAAAAGTAACATAATTCATACAATTTATATGAATTTTAAATTATTAGATTTTTTTGTTTTTGAATATCTTCAAAATTAATATCTCTTAATCGTTTTAACAAACGAATAAAATATTCTAAGAAATAGTCATCTAATTGATTAATTTCATTTGGTTTAACTTTAAAAGTGTTATACAAATCAAACGTCAATTTTGAAAAATCATTTTCAACATTTAAAATTTCTACAAAAGCTAATCTATCACTAATATTTTGACCCCACTCGAAGAAACCTAAAAATCTAGTAATTATTTTTAAAACAAAAAGAGGAATCTGATTAACTTTGGCAGATTGGCCAGCAAGTTGTTCACATAAATTTATAATTTCTGACGAAATCCACCCTTTTGGTCCCCCTAAAAAAAAAGTTTTATTTTTAGTATTTGGAAGTTGCAAAGATTTTAAACAAAACTTTGCAATATCTTGCGTATCCATATAAGATACACAAGTATTTTCGTTTGTTACCCAGATAGGCAGATTTTCTAAAATTGGAATAGCATATTGTTCAATTAAACCTTGATAAAAACCTGTTAAACGGAAAATTGTATAGGGAATTTGTGACTGTTTTAACTTAATCTCAATTCCTTGTTTCATTTTCATTAAAGGAATATTAGAGAACTTATCTAAATTTTGGGTAGAACAAAATATAAAGCGTTTTACTTTTGCTGCTTTTGCCGCTTCAATTAATACCAATTTGCCATCCCAGTCAACAGTTTTGACTATGTCTAAATCAGAAGGACGACTTGTTGAGGCATCAATAACAGCAGTAATACCTTGAAAACATGGAGGAATTGTTTCAGGTATACTTAAATCACCATAAATTAATTCTGCGCCCCACTCTTTTAAAAAATTAGCTTTACGAAAATTGCGTACTAAACATCTAACCGGATAACCTTTAGTTAAAGCCTGTAAAACAATTTGACGCCCTAAAGTACCTGTTGCTCCTACAATTAATAAACTCATATTTATATATATTAAAAAATTTATAGTTTTTAATTAAATATCGTACTTTGTAAGATATCATCCGCCTCAATATTAACTAATTCTTTTTTTGTCAGTACTTGACCTCGACTATCAAAAATGCGGTTTGCTTGACGCATTCGAGCTCGGTCTAATGCATTTTTAATACTACGAGCATTAGCAAATAAAGGTTTTTGTTTTCTTCGAGCAATATAATCAGTCAAAGCAATTTCAGCTTGAGGAGTTAGTTGATATTGTTGTTCTTCTAACATCATTTTTGCAATTGTTAATAGCTCTTGAACTGTATAATCAGGGAAATCTATATGATTTGCGATTCGTGACGATAAACCTGGATTTGATTCATAGAATTTATCCATTGGCTCTTTATATCCTGCTAAAATAACGACTAGATCATCACGTTGGTTTTCCATTACCTGTAATAAAATTTCAATGGCTTCAGAACCATAATCTCTTTCGTTATCCGGCTTATATAAATAATAAGCTTCATCAATAAATAATACACCACCCATAGCTCTTTTAAGAACTTCCTTTGTTTTAGGAGCAGTATGGCCGATATATTGACCTACTAAATCATCACGTGTAACAGTTAATAAATGCCCTTGTTTTATATACCCTAATTGGAATAAAATATCCGCCATTTTCAATCCGACAGTAGTTTTACCAGTGCCTGGGCTTCCAGTAAAAGACATATGGAGACCTGGGCTGTTTGCTGTAATGCCTAAATTCTTTCTTAATTTATCAATTAATAATAACGCTGCAATTTCACGAATACGCGCCTTTACAGGTGCTAAACCTACTAGCTCTTCATCCAACAAATTTAAAAGTTTTGCTATTTCTGTTTTAGCGTATTCTTCTTGCAAATTTATAGAATTCATTTTAATTAATGTTTATAAATAATGTAAATAAAGTAACTTAAAGAATAAATTAGTCATTTTTAACTAATTTATTCTGATAAAAAGTTTAATTTAATGTAAACGTTGGGATACTTGATAAGCAAATAAAAGCAAATCCTGCGCTTCCACAAGCACCCACAAAGAATCCACCTTTAAACTGATCCCATGATTTTTTAGTTTGTAACTGTGGACCACTATTCTTATCTTCGCCAAAAGAAGCTGCTCCATAAATAGTTAATCCTAAAGTTAAAATAAGAATTAACCCAATAGTCGATAAGAAGCCTGCTAGTAATCCAATATCTGAATTACGTAACGGACCTAATTTAGCAAACGGACCAATTAAAAAATATCCATGTGCTAAACCAATTTCTAAACCACGTAATAATGGCGTTAAACCAAAACGGTATGCAGGTAGATTTTTTAAAAGAGCTCTAGTTAATGATGAAGAAGTAATGGGTGTTGCTAAATGCCCAACAAACGGATCATCATTATACGGTTTAATAAAATTAGCCATAAATTTAATTTAAAATTTAATGAAGTTAATAGTAAAGTTTTTAATTAATCTAAGGTATTTAAAAAATTAATGAAAATTTTTACCAACCAAAATTTTTATATAGATTACTATATAATATATACTAATATACGGAAAAAATTTTATAAACTTCATTTTTATATAATTAAAAAATTCTATGTCAATTATTATTAATTATTTTTTACTAGTTGGATTTTGCTTTGCACTTGCGTCGGGTTTATTCTTAGGATTAAAATCTATTAAATTAATTTAAGATTCTCAAATGTCAGATCAAATTCGTCAAGAGAAAATTGTTGGATCAAGACGTTTTAGTAATTATTTTTGGGCATTGTTATTATTAGTTGGCGGGTTAATGTTTTTACTAGCAGGTATATCAAGTTATTTAAAAATAAATTTACTACCCTTTACAAATACTACTCAATTGGTATTTATACCTCAAGGTATCGTAATGATGTTTTACGGAACTTTAAGTTTTGGATTAAGTCTTTATATAATTGCAACATTATTTTGGGATATAGGTAGTGGTTATAATGAATATAATAAAATTGAAAACCTTGTAAAAGTTGTAAGAAAAGGATTCCCTGGGAAAAATAGAGAAATTCTTTTAACTTACCCATTAAATAATATTCGATCAATTGGAATAAAAATCTCAGAAGGCTTAAACCCTCAAAGGATTATTTATTTGTGCCTTAAAGATGAGCGAAAAATACCATTAACACCTGTTCAACAACCAGATTCAATTTCAGACTTAGAGGATCAAGCTGCCGATTTAGCTAAATTCTTAGATTTAAAATTGGAAAATTTATAATCTTTTTTATTGCTTTTTATACTCGCATAATTCTATAATTAGTCTATGCGGGCATAGTTTAGTGGTAAAACCTTAGCCTTCCAAGCTAATGATGGGGGTTCGATTCCCCCTGCCCGCTTTAGGTTAAGTTCTTGAATGAGCAACAATCATTTTTTATAGGAGAATATTAGTTATGTCTGGTGGATCTACAGGTGAACGCCCGTTTTCAGATATTATTACAAGTGTACGTTACTGGATTATTCATACTATTACTATTCCTTCTCTTTTTGTATCAGGATGGTTATTTATTAGTACGGGGCTAGCTTATGATGTTTTTGGAACACCACGCCCTAATGAGTATTTTACACAAGATCGTCAACAAGTACCATTAGTAAACGATCGTTTCAGTGCAAAACAAGAATTAGAAGATTTAACTAAAGGTTTATAAGAGGTAAAACAATGTCAAACAATATTAATCAACCTGTAGCATATCCAATTTTTACTTTTCGTTGGTTAGCAGTTCATGGATTAGCAATTCCAACAGTGTTCTTTTTAGGTGGTATTACAGCTATGCAATTTATTCAACGATAAATTAATATTCACATAACATATACGAGGTAAATTTTATGACAGGTCCAAATCCAAATAAACAAGCTGTAGAATTAAATAGAACTTCTCTTTATTGGGGACTTTTATTAATTTTTGTTTTAGCTGTATTATTTTCAAGTTATTTTTTCAATTAATCTTTCCAAATAGGAGTTTTTTTATATGGCAAATACCGGTCGAGTTCCTTTATGGCTTATAGGTTTAGTAGGTGGGTTCGCGGTAATAACAATTGTTTCTTTATTCTTCTACGGAGCTTATTCAGGGTTAGGTTCATCATTATAAGAATTTATAAATTAATAAGCTAATTGTAGAGAAAAAAATTTATATAAAGTAAATAAATTTCCTTATTTACTTTATATAGAAAGATAAAGTGAATTATTTTTTAGAAAACTTTTTAAACTCGTCATACAGATCATCACCTCTATTATTATCACCCGTATCACTAATTTTAATTCCAAATTTTGCTAATAGTTGAATGAAACGTTTTTTTAATCTTTCTTGACGATATTCCCATCGAATTTTTGAGTTTCGACGTTTCGCTTTTTGAATAGAATCTTTATTATCTTTATTTTTTAGATAGTCTTCATATTCTTCATTTGTAAGATCATTTAAAGTACCGCGCCCTAACCAACCATACCAAAATCTAGGTAATTTACTGTAAGCTGATCGAATAGTACCAAAACGGTATTTCTTTAATTTAGAGGAAGCTTGTTGGCTGATCATATAAGCACGTTTATTTTGCCAAATTGTATGTCCTCCACTGTAGATACTATCTTTTGGCCGTAAACCAATATGCAATTCGGTATTTTCTGTAAGAAACGGAAAATAAAAATATTGACCGCATAAGGCGTGTAACATACCTAAAGTTATAAAGATGTATTGAGCAGCTACCAATGTAATCAAAAGATTGGTTACTAGCTCTGCTTCACGGAAATAGTTATTAGGAATCAATATTTCATTTAAATAATATATTAAACGGTATTGAACGTAAATAAATGGTCTTTCAACAAAATCTAAGCCTAATAAAAAAGTCCAATGCCATCTTAACAAATATGGACAATACCGTTTGTTTATCCGAACGATAAAAGTATACCATAACATACCTGATAAATTAGTTATTTGTGTGTCTATAAATCGGTAAGTTTGTGGAATAGCTTTTAAAGTTAAGAAATAATATATTTTATCACTTACAAACTTAATATCAGTTGGTAGATAAGACCAAATCATTGAGATTGGATCATAACGATAATTATCATTACTTGTTATATTTGTAAAAGCTCGAATTGCAGGACCATAAAAGGTACGACTATCAAAACGTGAACCAGCTTTAGAAAACTCACTCATTTGTTGATAGTAAATCTCACTAAAATCATATGCAAGATTATGAGTTAAAGGACACATCCATAAAGTACGCATATAAAAATATGCTAAATCCCTTAAGTGCATATACCATAAATAGCCAGCCCCTAAACCAATACACGTGATAAAAAAGCCTGTTTTGATATTATATTTTTTTGAAAGAAAAATAAATCTTACAACTAAAATAAAAATTGCAATATTTTCAATATCAACAAACCCTAAACCATGTTGGTAATGTCTCCATATAGCTTGTATTATCAATTTAAAAGTCTCAAAAGAAACTGGTGTTGAAATTGTAGAGGCTCCAGCTAAATAGGAGTAATCTTCAGTATTAAAAGGACCATCAATATTTAAAAAATCAAGGATTGTCTCTTGATTAATATTAATTAATAAAGATAAAACACTGCTTAACCAAAACTGTAAGTTATTTATGGACATATTTTATCATTATAAAAATTATATTAGTAAAATCCATTGTTTAACATGAATTTTACTAATATTGCAGTATATGATGCAAAAATAATCTTATAAAATCATTAATGAAAATGTCAAGACCTTTTTGGAAAAATTTGAAATACAAAATATAAAGAATTTATTGGTAGAAAAGAAGCTCTACCAATAAATTTATAATAAAAATAAACTGATTACCAGTAACCTAATGAAACAGCTTTATCAATAGGTAAACACGCTCCGATACCAAACCAAACCGCAAAGATAAAGCCAACGATAAAAACTAAACTGGCGATTGGACGACGGAATGGGTTTTGGAATTTATTTACATTTTCAATAAATGGTACTGTAATTAATCCAGCAGGGACTGCTGCCATTGCTAAAACTCCTAATAATTTATTTGGTAATACTCTTAATAAATTAAAAGTCGGGAAGAAATACCATTCAGGTAAAATTTCTAAGGGAGTATTAAATGGATCAGCAGGTTCACCCATTTGTGTAGGTGCCATCACAGCTAATCCAATACAACAAGCAAATGTTCCTAAAATGCAAACGGGGAAAAGATACAATAAATCATTTGGCCAAGCTGGTTCACCGTAATAGTTATGACCCATACCTTTTGCAAGTTTTGCTCTTAATTTTGGATCTGTTAAATCTGGTTTCTTAATTATTGACATAATATTTCCTTATTAAAAAGATTAAATTTAAATTACCGAATTCAGATTAAAGAGGTCCTGAAATACCTTGTTTTCTAATCATTAAGAAATGTGTTAACATTAAAACTGCAGCAGCTAGTGGCAACACAAACGTATGTGCGCTATAGAATCTAGTAAGAGTACTTTGACCAACGCTTTCACCCCCACGTAGAACTAAAACTAATGGTGGCCCAACAATTGGAACAGCTGCAGGAACTCCTGTTACAATTTTACAGGCCCAGAATCCTACCTGATCCCACGGTAAAGAATAGCCAGTTACACCAAAAGAAACGGTAACAACAGATAAAATTACGCCGGTTACCCATGTCAGTTCTCGTGGTTTTTTAAACCCACCAGTTAAATATACACGGAAAACATGTAATACTAGCATCATAACCATCATACTCGCTGACCAACGGTGAATTGAACGAATCAACCAACCGAAGTTAACACTTGTCATAATGTATTCAACCGATGCGAAGGCGTCTACAACACTTGGTCTATAATAAAATGTCATAGCAAAGCCAGTAGCAACTTGAACTAGAAAACATGTAAAAACTATACCACCAAAACAATAAAAAATATTTACATGGGGTGGTACATATTTACTTGAAATATCATCTGCAATTGCTTGAACTTCTAATCGTTCCTCAAACCAATCATACACTTTACCCATAAGAAATAGCCATAAAATATTTTGACACAGTTAAGCACATATTAAAACAATTAAATTGAGATGGAATTGTTTAGAAAAATAAAGGCGAGAGTGGGATTCGAACCCACGGAATCCGCAAAGATTCATCTGATTTCAAATCAGACGCAATCGACCAACTCTGCCATCTCGCCAAAAGACTAGCAGGAATAATGCTAATCTTAATATAAATTAACTTTCATAAGTTGTAATTCCACTAAACTTAATTGAAGCAGGATTTGGGTTTTTCCCAATAGAAAAGCCACGACTATTTACTGCTGTTCTACCTGGATTTACTTTTTCAGGGGAAACACCATCTTTTGGATGTAAATATTGTACTTCACCGCTCGGAAAAATTCTATAAATTTTGTAATCATTTATTTTGAATGTTCTAAGTTGCGTACTAAGTGCCAAACACTGCTCTTTCCGAGCTAAGTATAATAAATTTTCACCATTACGCATTATTGCTGATCCACCTGTTGGCATCTCAAAGATTTGTTCTTTAAGACTTGTCCAAGTAATAGCATATTTCTCTTCAACCTCAGCTGCACGTAACCAGCCACCAGTACTCCCACCAAAAGTAGGGAACGGTGTTTTTAAATTTAATGTCATACGTAAAACCTTATTAAATATTTAATGTACTAATTATATTCTAATAGAAAAATTTCTTTTTTTACGTTAATTTATTAAATTTCCTAGCGGAGAATGGATTTGAACCATTGACCTTCGGGTTATGAGCCCAACGAGCTACCAGACTGCTCTACTCCGCGGTAACTATTTCTACAATCATACACTATTCTATCTAAATAGGAAAGAGTAAATATTAAGAAAAGTTATACTATAAAAACTCATTTTAATTCCAATTTTTATTTTGTATTAACAAAAGTCTAGTTTAAAAAATTTAAGAAAATTGCAAATGAAAAATAACCTATCATTAGCATAATTGTAAGATTATTTAAAAACTGTTCCGCTGAACTAGGAGATCCCAATAAATTACTTTTTGTTGAAAAACTTGCAAGCCCTTGGTTTTGTGGTGTACGTAAGAAAATAAGACCAATTAAACCTATACTTAATATTACCCAAATTATTTTTAACATAGAACTATATAAACTTTTTTATCAATTGTAGCGAAAATAATTAAACTTAACAATAATTGTTCGCTCTATTGATATTTTTAATTGAAAACCATTAAACAATGTTCAATTTTAATTTCTAACTATTACCCCCAAGGGAATTCGAATCCCTGTCTGCTCCGTGAAAGGGAGCTGTCCTAGGCCTCTAGACGATGGGGGCATAAAAACTTATTTTAATTCTTAAAGAGCGGGCAACGCGATTCGAACGCGCGACATCAACCTTGGCAAGGTTGCGCTCTACCACTGAGCTATGCCCGCACTGAAATTAAGATGA